>ML833668.1:41408-54541 GCA_009831015.1 Picea engelmannii
TAATTCTTTTGAATTAAGGAAGCTAGTTTGAAAATAAATGCATAATGTTCCATATGTTGGACATCCTGGTTATCTGAAGACAATTGCAGCAGTAAAAAGTCAATATTTTTGGCCAAGAATGAAGAAGGATGTGGTTGATTATATAGCTAGGTGCATGGAATGTCAAAAAGTAAAGGCTGAGCATAGACATCCAGCAAGTTTGCTATAGTCATTACCAATTCTTGAGTGGAAATGGGGAGTGGTAACTATTGATTTCATCACCAACTTGCTCAAGATAGCAAGGCAACACGATTGAATAATGGTGGTGGTGGACAAATTAGCTAAAGTTGCTCGCTTTATTCCAATTAAGTTGGCTCACAAGGAAGCTCATATAGTAGAGATTGCTAGGTTGCACGGAATGCCTAAGGCAATTATTTCATATAGAGATCCAAAGTTTACCTCAAACTTTTGGAAAGGATTATTCAAGGGTTTTGGTACAGATCTGAACTTTAGTACAACCTATCATCCACAAACCAATGGGAAAACAAAGAGAGTCAATCAACTAATTGAAGACATGTTAAGAATGTATGTGATGGATAAACCATTGAAATGGGAGGATTACCTAAATAATAATCACAATAATCTTCACAACACAGAAGAACTAATCTTCATGGATTTCTATCTTTTCCTTTCTTGCCTCTAATCTGGCTTCTTCTTGAGTACAGTCTTCCCACAATCTGCTGAATTTAGTTAACTTTCTTCTAGAGCAAATTCCTTGGATGAAGGATTCCCAAGAATTTGGGAGACCATTCAATGTGGTCATCATTAACTCAGCTTCTTCGATTGAGTCTCCAATAGCTTCCGGTTGTTCTTTAATTTGGGACACTCTTGTGAAGTAAGATTGTATGGTTTTTGAATTTTGCATCTTCACATTCTTGAGTTGTGTCCTCAAGTTCATTTTTCGATTGATGTTCTTGCCTTCAAACAGACGAGATAAGGCATCCATCATTTGCTTTGGACTTTTTAGTGCTGAAACATGAGGAATCAAGTGGTTCTTGATGGAGTCAGCAATGATCCTCTTTGCTTTGATCAGATCCTTCTTATATTTGGCTTTGGCCTCATCTCCCTCTGGCTCTTCAATATATTATTCAACAAAACTTACAAGGTCAGTCTCTTCTAGAATGAGCATCACTCTATACTTCCATGCTCAAAAGTGATCGTCTCCTTCAAGCTTTTCGTCAAGCTTGGTACTGGTAGTCATCTTGCCCGGAACAAGTAAAATAACAAATAACTTTTCAAGCTGAGGTTCTTAGACCTTACCAGAGAGATGGTTGAGTCAAAGATAAAATCTGTCTCAAAATCTGCAGCAACTGCAACCAGACATACTGTTTATGAGGAAACCCTAATTTTTCAACTTGTGAAATCTTGAATTCTAATCCAGGGAATGGGTTCGCCCTGCCTAAGCGAGTTCCTAGGTGTGGTTACTTTCTCCAACGTCCTCCTTAAACAGGGAAAACGTCACACTTAGGGTTTATGCAGTTGCAGATAGTTGCAGCAGTTGAAACATCAGTTGCAGTTTATAAAATTTCGTCAAACTGAGAGATTATGCACATGAGGAGGTGCGCTAGGGTTAGGGGAGTCTTCTTAAGCTCTTAGCTTCTTCAACGAGTTGTTCTGTGCTATGTGTTGAAATACTATAATTGCAAAGAGTATTCTATTTAGTATTGAGTTATTATTAATTAGATCAATCCCCTTTTGTGGATTGATTATGTCGTGCTTTGTAAATGACCAAATCCCCTTTTGTGGATTGGTCAAACCCTAATTATATCATGCTAATTAAGAAGTCGACCCACATGCCTAATTAAAGTGGTTTTAGCCACTAAGTGAAGAGGTCGGCCCTACCCAGTGAAGAGCCACCTCCCTAGCGCCTGCCAAACAATATAAATAAGAGAGGCCAACACCTCATTAGCTCACTCACTCAGCTCACTCATCTAGTGCGCAAGTTTGAAGAAAGTTGCAGTTGCCAGTTGCCAGAAGAAGGAAGAGAGAGGCACATTGCTCAGTGTTGGATATTCTCTAGTGTTTTGGTTTATTGTCTTGGCATTGTATTGGCTATCTATATTAAGGAAGTTTTTGTTGGGTTTTCTCCCCAATGAGGGATTCCCAGGATAAATGTTGTGTATCTTGTGATTGTGTTTCTCTCAGTGATCCTACATATGCTATTATTGTCTAGTAAATTGAAAAGAAACTTAATAGCTGCTCTAAAATTAACATGGTATCATAGCTAAGTTGAAGAGAGCATCTTTCACTGGATAAGCAAAAACGTCATTGTTGTCGTACAAGAAATTAGGGCTTTTTGTTGAAGAGAAATTTCAGCCTAAAAACTTATAGGGAAGTGCGCCCTAGCCCAGCGAACTCGTTGGCAGCTTGAGCACACCTTTTCAGTGGACATAACTCCCAGAAAGTGAAACCCTAGTTTTCACTAGTACCAGGAAACCAGAACCAGTACGAAAAGTACCAATCCATATTTGCGCAAGCTCAGTTTCAAGGGGTAAAAGTTGGATTTTCAGAAAACTGACTTCACTTGGCTACTCGCCTTAGCCAAGCGCACCTCCTGGTAAGTTCAGATCTAAACTCTGAGCACTTTCATTTTTTGGTCATTTTCCCAGCTCCAGGTCAAGATGTCTGGAAGCACCAAGCTTGTTGACAAGTTAGAAGGTGTGGATAACTCCCGCGCCTGGAAGTATAGGATTGCACTCATTCTTGAAGAGAATGACCTTGCAAGATTCATCAAAGAAAATGTACCAGAACCCACAGATGCTACAACTAAAGAAAAGTACCAGAAGGACATGGTTATGGCCAAAAGAATCATTGCAGACTCCATCAAAGATCACTTGATCCCCCAAGTGGCATCTAAGAATACCCCAAAATAAATGTTTGCTGCCCTAACCAGATTGTATGAAGGAAGAAACATTAACTGGAAGATTTACTTGAGAACTCAACTCAAGAATACAAAGATGCAGAAAGGAGAAACAATTCATGATTATTTCTCTAAGATCTCTCAATTCAAAGAACAACTAGAAGCAATTGGAGATACCCTAGATGAAGATGAACTCATAATGACAGCTCTTAATGGTCTCACAAGACCTTGGGATGCATTCATCGAAACCATTTGTGCCAGAAAGGAAAAACTACAATTTGACAGTCTTTGGGAAGAATGTGTCAAGAAGAAGCAAGAGTAGCTAACCAAGAAGCAGTGCTACTAAGGGATGAAGATCAAGCGCTAGTTGCTCATACTAAAGGAGGAAAGAGAAGGTCTCACTTCAAGAAGGAGACCCACCCACATAAGGAGTCTCACTCCCCAAATAAATTCATCCATAAAGAATCTCACCCTCCAAGGAGATTCCAAAAGTTTCAGAAAGGTCAAAGAAGACAAAGATTTCTCATCTTATCAAGGTTACCATTGTGACAAGATGAGACATATTGCTAAGAATTGTCCAACTAGAAGAGAAGAATACAAGAAGAGAAACAAAAGGCACCATGCCCATACAGTTGAAGATGAGGAGCCACCCACAAAGATGATTAAAGAAAAGATTGAAGACTATGTCTTAATCTCTTCCCTCTCAGGATCAGTGTCACTTGGTGAGGACACTTGGCTCATAGATAGTGGTGCTTCCAAGCACATGACAGGTCAGAGAGACTTCTTTCTAGCCTTACAGAAAATAACTTTCCCCAGAAAGTTACAGTTGGAGATGATTACCAGTACCCTATCAAAGGAGTGGGAGAGTCCAATTACAAACTTGATTCAGGGACCCCAATGAAGATGAAGGATGTACTATATGTACCAGCTTTGACAAAGAATTTTCTTTCTATCTCAACTTTAGATAAGAAAGGCTTTAGGGTTGCATTCATAGATGGTGAAGTCCTCATGTGGCCTAAAGGAAAAACCATAGAAGATACAATTGTTATTGGAACAAAAGAAGGTGGCTTGTATAAATTAAAAGGTCACTCAGATCCAGCCTTGACTCACTCCATCGAGAGTCCATGTGAATTTTGGCATAGAAGACTAGCTCACATCAACTACAAGGCCTTACCATATGTAAGCAAAGCAGTTACAGGTCTACCAAATTTCAAGGTTGACCATGAAGGTGTGTGCAAGGGATGTGCACAAGGAAAGAACATCAAGAATCCTTTCTCGAAGAGCGACAGTAAAGCAAGAGTCTTGGAGCACATCCACTCAGATGTATCTGTCCCAATGCCATCCACCTCTCTTAGTGGGTTAGTATACTATGTGTCATTTATTGATAACTATTCTCGCAACACATGGGTTTACTTCTTGAAATCAAAAGATGAAGTGCTTGGGAAATTCAAGGAATTCAAAGCCTTGATAGAGAATCTCTCTGAAAGAAAAATCAAGATACGCAGGTCAAATAATGGAGGAGAATACACCTCAAAATAGTTTGTAATCTTTTGCAAAGATGTCGAGATTAAGAGGGAGCTCACCACTCCCTACAATCCTCAACAAAATGGTGTAGCAGAAAGAAACAACAGAAACATATTGGAAGTAGTGAAGACTATAGATCTTCCAATACACTTATGGGCAAAAGCGGCAAGAATAACAGTGTATGTACAAAACAGATTATCCCATAGTGCACTTGGGTTCAAAACCCCCGAAGAAATGTTCTCCGGAAAGAAGCCAAAAGTAAGCCATCTCAAAATATTTGGCTGTCCAATGTTTGTACACATTTTGAAAAAGAAGAGAACCAAGCTAGACCATTCAGGAAAGAAGGGAATATTTGTTGGATACTGTGAGGTCTCTAAGGCCTTTATAATTTACATACCAGGTTACCTTCATATTGAAATCAGTAGAGATGTAACCTTTGATGAAGATGCAACACTCAAGAAATCAAGGAGATGTCGGCTTGAAGAAGTATATGAAGAACCTGTAGCTCCCAGAGTTGTAGAAAGCCAGCTTGGGCAAAGGAACTAATTCAATATGGAGAGAAGTATGGTGCCCCAGAAGGAACCATGAGAAAAGTCAAGAAACCTAAGCCATTCTCTAGTTATATGGCTTTGATGTGTGATCTCATAAAGAAGATGCCTACTTGCTTTGAAGAATCCATTCAGAAGAAAGAATGGGAAGATGCCATGACAGAAGAATACCAATCCATTATAAAGAATGATGTATGGAAAATAGTTCCCAGATCGAAGAGCAAAGATGTGGTATCTTCCAAATGGCTATACAAAATAAAATATGCTGCTGATGGAAGTATTGAGAAATATAAAGCAAGGTTTGTAGCTCGTGGTTTTTCTCAAAAGGAAGGCATTGACTATGAGGAGACGTTTGCTCCTGTAGCCAGATAAACTTCTATCAGAACCATCATAGCTCTTGCAGCTAAGATGAAGTGGAAGTTACACTAGATGGATGTGAAAACAACCTTCTTAAATGGTGTCATTGAAGAAGAAGTGTATATAGAATAACCTCAAGGGTTTGAAGTTGAAGACAAAAAGACACATGTCTGCAGGTTGAAGAAGGCTCTGTATGGATTCAAGCAAGCTCCTAGAGCTTGGTATGGAAGAATTGACAGTTTCCTGACGAGCTTGGCTTTACCAAGAGTAAAGTTGACTCTAACCTTTACTTCAAGGTTATGAATGATGAGCCAGTTATATTGATGTTGTATGTGGATGACTTATTCTTAACTAGAGAAGAAAAGCTCATCACTGATTGTAAGAAGAAGCTCGCTGCAGAATTTGAGATGAAAGACCTAGGTCTAGTGCACTATTTCTTAGGTCTTGAGGTTTGGCAGAGCCCAGAGAAGATCTTCCTTAACTAAGTGAAGTATGCAGTTGAAATACTGAAGAGGTTTGATATGTTGGAGTGTAAATCCATGAATACACCTATGGAAACAAAGTTGAAGCTCCTGGTTGATACTTTGTCAGAATTGGTCGATGCTATGCTGTACAGACAGATAATTGGACCGTTGATGTATCTGACGAATACCAGGCCAGATATATGTTTTGCTAAGAACACCTTGAGTCAGTATCTGGTAGAGCCTCGACATGTTCTCACCTTGTTGCTGCAAAACATGTGATGAGATACCTTAAGGGTACGTTGGACTTTGGTATCTGCTGCAATGGAGATCAAGACTTCAGACTGATTGGTTATACTGACTCAAATCGGGCTGGAAGTGTTTCTGAAAGAAAAAGCACTTTAGGATGTTGTTTCAGTATGGGGTCAGCCATGACTTCATGGCAAAGTAGGAAGCAGTCTAGTATTGCTCTCAGCATAGCAAAAGCGGAATACATTGTTGCATGTTCCACCAGTTGTGAAGCCATATGGCTACGAAAGTTGTTGACATGTCTATTTGATCTGGAGATGGAAGCAATCGTGATTCTATGTGATAATCAAAGCTGCATAAAGATGACAGAGAACCCTGTGTTCCATGACAAGTCGAAGCACATAGAAATCCGGTATCACTAAATTCGTGATATGGTGTAGAGGGGAGCCATAAAGCTCCAATATGTTGGCACAAATGAGCAGGTTGCAGATGTGTTGACCAAGCCCCTCTCTCGTGTAAAGTTTGAGCACTTTCGAGACAAACTTGGTATAGTTCGAAATGACCTCCCTCGAAAGGGGGAGTGATGTTGATGATACTATGGTATCCTGACCAATAGCGGGTAGCTCAGTTAGGATTTTATATCCTAGGGGACTGGTCATCCCTGGACAAATCCCGGAGGTCCGGTAAGCACGGTCTGTCAGAGTACCTGTGCATGTATATGCTAGCTATGGTCAATAATGGTAGCTCCGTTAGGATTTTTATAATCCTAGGGAATCTCATGATTCCTGGGTAGATCCTGAAGGTCCGGTAAGGATGGTCTGTCAGAGTACCACGTGGTAGCTCCGTTAGGATTTTATATCCTAGGGAATCTTATGATTCTTGGGCAGCTCCTTAGGGACTGTCAGAGTACCACAAAATGTTGTTGATACACCTGCCTCATTCTGTTGCCCCATGATGGTGATGATGTTGTTTCTCCAGCCTTCGTGCTGTGATGATGTTGTTGCTCTAGCCTTTGTGTTGTGATGATGATGTTGCTCTAGCCTTTGTGTTGTGATGATGATGATGTATTAGTGTTATACTAATTTATGTTGATGCAGATGATGATGATGCTACTCTAGCTCCATGTTGTGAATGATGATGAGAAAAACTTCCGATGATTTATAGATATGCCAATCAGTGTTCCAGATGTTGTTGATGTTGCTGCCCTCTCTCTCTCTCCTGACGATGTTGTAGAATACCCTTCTTGTTAAGGGGGAGTGTTGAAATATTGTAATTGCAAAGAGTATTCTATTTATTATTGAGTTATTATTAATTAGATCAATCCCCTTTTGTGGATTGATCATGTCGGGCTTTGTTAATGACCAAGTCCCCTTTTATGGATTGGCCAAACCCTAATTATATCATGCTATTTAAGAAGTCGGCCCCCAGGCCTAATTAAAGTGGTTTTAGCCACTAAGTGAAGAGGTCGGCCCTGCCCAGTGAAGAGACACCTCCCTAGCGCCTGCCAACCAATATAAATAAGAGAGGCTAGCACCTCATTAGCTCACTCAGTCAACTCACTCATCTAGTGCGCAAGTTTCAAGGAAGTTGCAGTTGCTAGTTGTCGGAAGAAGGAAGAGAGAGGCGCATTGCTCAGTGTTGGATATTCTCTAGTGTTTTGGTTTATTGTCTTGGCATTATATTGGCTATCTATATTAAGGAAGTTTTTGTTGGGTCTTGGCATTATATTGGCTATCTATATTAAGGAAGTTTTTGTTGGGTTTTCTCCCCCGTGAGGGTTTCCCAGGATAAATGTTGTGTATCTTGTGATTGTGTTTCTCTCAGTGATCCTGCATATGCTATTATTGTCTAGTAAATTGAAAAGAAACTTAATAGCTACTCTAAAATTAACACTGTGAAGATGCCTTCTTTTAGGCTCGCTTTGAAACCATGTTGATTTTTCTACTTAAGAAGTCAACTAGTTTAGCATTCTTTTATTTATTAAACCATTAGCACAATAACTGCATATAAAGGATCACTGAAAGAATAACATTCACAACATGCACAAGATTTACCTTGGGAAAACCCCCTAAGGGGAAAAACCCAACAAACTTCCTCAATATAGATTTGCCAACCAAGAACAATGCTTCTCTCCAAGAGAGAACTAACAAAGCAAAAGATCCTCCTCTAACCCTTGACTAGGGAAGAGTAGTGCACCACTTAACCAAGATATATCCAAGAGATAGACCAAAAGCCTTCACCACGTCACCGCCTAGTTGCAACAATGTCTCCTTCTAAAACTTGTACACTTTTCTTCTTGGTTGCAGAGCTAGTGAGTGAGTGATCAAATGAGGCGTTGGCCTCCCTTATAAATAGTGGTTTGGCCAGCCTAAAATTAGGTCTGGGCCGACATGTTACTTTACTCTTTTGTTTTCTGTTTTACATGTCAAAGCCCAATAGGGACGACTTTTGCAAAGGCACAATAGGGTCGTCTTAATAAATATATAATATAATAATATTCTTTAGGGTTTGTCTTGGTCAAATACAATAAGGATATCTTTCGAAGCTACTCAATCTTCAACAAGAGGGGAGTTCAAAGAGGACAACTGTTCAATTATCTGAGTGAGCTGAACTCACCAGAAATCAGGAATTCACCTTGCGAACTTTCCTTTGCCTGGGAAATTGGGGAAATTGCCTAGAGTGAATTGCTGTGTAGACTAATTTTGAACTGTGGAAGCTACAACCACAAATTTATAGAGAATTTATTTATATTTAAACTATATAACTTATATATTTTTAATATACAATGACATATATTAAATAATAAATATGTTAAGTTTAACTTTTACCTAACATATTATGTATATGTTTATAACATATTGTCTATATATTTATAACATATATTATATAAATTATAATGGAGCCTATATTATATGTAACTTTATAGTTTAAAAAAAGTGATAAGCTTTATTTATTACAAATTTAAAGATATGTTTAATGGAATTTAAAGTATATAAGTTTAGCTTAACATAAACATTTAGAAAGCTTTCATAATACGTAGTGACATGCTCAAAATTTTAGGCATAAACTATGCAAAGGCAAGACAATTAATAATCTCATGTCCTAGACTCCTAAGGAACAAGTGGTAAGAAGTCATGTCAATGGTCGAATAGTGCTGGTATCATTTCTATCCTACGACAGAGCAATAACTGTGTTGAGGTGACTAGAACATGGACAGAACAACAATGGAGGCTACATGAATTGTAATCACAGACACTAATCACTCATAAATTAACACTTGTTAGTTCCTTTGTTCGCTTTTGAAAACCCCTGTGCCAAATTTATACAAAAGTTCAACAAATTTGATGTGGCACTTCAAGATTTACCTGAATTTGAACTCCATCCTTCAAGTCTGGTCGCCTCTGGCAAACATGGTGACTTTGGCCGTAATTGATGAAAATTCGCTACTGCTGATAATTCCCTAGAATCCCAATAATGAAATTTCTTGGCCAGTCTTTGTTGGAGCCCTGAAGGGAAGTAGGATATCCTGAGGGACTGTCAAGGAGAGAAGGGGATCCCATTCCTTGGGTTCTGCATGCTGATGAGGAACGATAATTGTTGTAGGTGACTAGTAGCTTGGGAATTGGGTTGTGAGAAGAGAAATTAGTGCTAGTCATAGGAAGAGTGTTCATGTTGTGGATTCATAGCCTCAGCTTAGGGGTGGCTTTTGTTGCAAAGAGAACCGGTACAACAGGGAGCCTATGGTAGGGTGGAACGTCCCTCAGGGGTGGCCTTTGTTGCAGAGAGGACTGATGTAGTAGGGAGCCTATGGTTGGGTGGAACATCCCTCTTCTACAACTAGTTGGTGAACAATTCTAGACATATAAGTGTTCTTAATTGTATTTGTGAATTGTGTTGAATTTAATATTGAATTGTTATGGTTATGTCACGGTTGAATTAGTTTCCAACTTCTTCATCTAACTGCATGTGTTACCCTGCATTTATGAATTATGGTTTCATGAATAATGGAATGGTTGCATAAATTTGTAGTGTCATGCTTGTTGATAGCAATTAGTTAATAACATAACAATTAGTTCGATTCATCAGTGAAATTGCTTTATTGGGTGGTTAACGGAAGTACCCCATATCCTTAAAGTGTATAGAGGGTATTGAGTACATTACAATATATCTTATACTTCATTTTCTATTGCTAATGTCTGTTCTCTCAACTCGCTTTGTCTTTAGATCACTCTTTACTCCTCCACTGGTTTCAAATGTTGTGCTAAGGTATTTGAGTGGGAATTTTCCTTTATGTCAAAGTCTTTAGAACTCGTGCTTGATGAGGCTACCTCTCCACTGACCTTTTTCATCCTAAAGTCAATATATATGACTTTACTATCTTTTTTTATTGCTACTGTGTCTTTTTCCCCAATTGTTGATGGCTTGGACCTTTCACGATCACAAGATTTCCATCAAAAGCTAGAGTTCCTAGGTACACTAGGATGACTACCAAATCAAGAAGGATCTTTGCCTTGCTATATGGATTTCTTGAGCCATTAATCATTTCCTTGGCTTCTACTTTATTTTGATTGGATAGTCATAGTCAAAACCAGGGGGAGAATCATAGTGTTGGTGAATCCACTCAAATCTATTCCTTCTCTGTTAGGAAATTGGCACTTAGAGTCAATATATATTAAGAAAAGCTTTATTTTACAGTCATTGGTGCACATGGTAACTTGGGTCGCCTAGTGATCTCAATCCATGCTTATGTCCTCTCTCCACACGAGGATATTCTTCATAGCAACATCTTCGACAATGGACCTTCTTGTTTCCATCCATTCTATCATAGTTGTCACCATTGAATGCAACTTCATTTAGTCACATTCTTGTATTAGTTCCTTTTTCATTTGTTGAAAATTGCAATAAGGTCTTTGTGATGTTTGGAACACATGCTATTAAAGTATGAATCTTTATGAAGGTTTCCATTTACAGAACTTGGTGTACTAACCTTGGTGTACTAACCTGGTACTAGGTAGGTATTCTTTTTTATTCAACCTTAGGTTGCACATCTCCTTGCTTGTCAATACTTAATTACAATACTTAAAGCCATAAAACATAACACTGTACTTTTGACATTAAGCACATAAATTACAATGTGCCTTCATTTGAAATAACACTATTACTACAACTATAGAAGTAACTAAAATAGTAAAATCCTCAAGGGTTAGCTCCATCAATTGAACCATCTGCCCAAAACATGTTGTTGACGAGGAGGCCATGTTACTAGTCGCCATTGTGGTTGGCAATTGAGTCTTCCTCCATTCAGATATTTTGGGGAAAAGGGGGATCCTATTATCTTTTGGGGTTTGAAAGTGTTTACACCATGCTTGGGGGTGCTTGATGTGATGTGGAGGCATGGTGTGTTGATCAAGGTTGTTGGGAGCGGGGAGCAGGGGCGAGAGAGGGAGCGACAATTTTCAAAAATTTCCTGGAGCGGGAGCCTTTTTTATGTAATACATAAAAATATATATATATTGATGCATATATAAAAAAATCATGCAGAATGGCGAATCAATTGCAAAAAATATGAGAACATAGATATAGGATCATTTAACTAATTGATTGGTGATGATGATTAAAGAATCAACCATTTAGTACACATATAACATCAATCATAAACATTTGTCATCAATAGATTGTAATAGACAACATCAACCACAGAATGAAATAGACTCTAGAGCATCATATTTATTACCAAAGAGTTGTAAGATCCAGTGAATAGTTCAAATTTCAAAATTCAAACTTCAACGGTAAATTGTCATATAATGTTCATAACTATGCTACAGGGGAGCGTGCTCCCCCCCCTCTCGATCCTGCTCTGAACGGGAACATTCAAGGAGTGCGCTCCCATTCGAGAGCGTTTTTCGGGAGCGCGCTCCGTAGGGAAAATTAGCGCTCCCTGGTTTTGTAGGGACAACTCAGGGAGTGTCCAGGGAGCGAACGCTCCTTGAGGAGGGAGCGAGCACTCCCTCCTCATAGAGCATTTGCTCCTTGGACGCTCCCTACTTAAAAAACGTTCCGCTGGGCCCGTGTGCGTGAGGAAGCTCCAGGGAGCTTTTTTTTTGTTTTTTTTAGAGAAATGAGGGAAGGGAAAGGTAGCCTAGGGTTGGGTAAGTAGTTTAAACATGCATTCAATCCTTTTTCTCTCATTCTATTACTCATTTCATTCACTTCACTCATCTTTGCTAAGAGGGTTTTGACTTTGAGAGTGTTCTTGCATCTTGCTAGTTCTTGAGGAGATTGAAGGATATTGAAGGGAGATTGAAGAGCTTGGAAGGAATATTGAAAGCTCCCATAGGGAGATTGGAGAGTTTGGAAGAGAGATTGGAGAGTTTGTAAGGGAGATTGCCATTGAACTTTGAAGGTCAATGGCAACGAAGGTCAAGATATAGTCCAAGCCAACTGCAGCAGCTGCAACGACAACTCTCCTCCAACACTGTGCAGAAACTGGGCAACTGCAGTGCGCACAAGTGTTGCTCAACAATTCTGAGACTGCCTGCCAAAATGAAGTCTGGCCTCTTGTATTTATAGTAATTCTGGCTAACTGCCTGGGCCGACTTCTCATTCTGGGTATCTGTCTATTCAATATATTATTATTTCTTCTAGCCGACTTCTTCTCTTGGAGGCTAATAACCTAATACAAATTATCTTCTTGAGCTGACAAGTCTTCTAGGGTTATTAGCCAACTCATTAGGGTTTCTTCTTGCTTCCCGAAGTATTCTATTCTCGCCAGGTTTACACGTGGAGGTAAATACCTTCCGCAACTACCATAATATCAACACTCCCTCCTAGCTAGGGAGGTGTTACAAGTAATGGTCTTGAGCACAAAACATACCATTCACCCGGTAGCATCAACATAGTCGTCTAAACTATCTCATGACTAGATCATGAGCATCATCATCACCATCAGTGTTATCAGCTGCATCATCTCTCAAAACCATACTCCATCTGAGTAATCAGACATGATGCTGGATAAGTCACTCACACCACAGAGTGATACAAGAGCCATTCTTCTAATCTGGACATATGTCCTAGAAGAGTAGATGTTCTGAACCA
>ML833668.1:61531-86931 GCA_009831015.1 Picea engelmannii
CATTTATACTGCCAAAACAGTAAATTCAATGATCAATTAAATACCTCGTCATAGGTTATTTGGGGGGTGGGTGTGGAGAGGAACACCATCAGCTTGTTTTTGTGCTTGGTCGGCAATCCTCGCAGAAAACATTTTTTTAATAACCCAATCATTAGATCACATTCGAATTTGAAAGCATTCATTTAGCAGTCCAAATGATGTGTTTGAAGCTTATTGTTGCATTTATACTGCCAAAACAGCATTTGATGTGGGTGCCCCTTTTCTTCGAATAAACAAGCTTCCTTAGTAATAAATTATAATAACAAAATATCTACAGTGATGGGTTTTTAAGAAAAATTCAGGCCACAAACTCAGCAACCACAAGCGCTAGCAAAACTGTAAAACGGGCTGGATAATTGCTAAAACCCCCAAATGTCTTAAACTGTCTTCATACTGATGTAGGCCCCTTTACATTACAAACTCCTTGAAAGCATTTGATATAGGTCCCTTTACAGTACAAAGGTTTGAAATGCCAATTGAGATTTATGTTTCTATCAATGGGACCTTATGATAGATTGGTAGGTAATCTTCACGTCATGTAAACTGCCTTCATACTGATGTAGGTCCCTTTATATTACTAACTCCTTGAAAGTATTTGATATAAGTCCCTTTACAGTACAAACGTTTGAAATGCCAATTGAGATTTATGTTTCTATCAATGGGACCTTATGATAGATTGGTATGTAACCTTCATGTCATGTTGGAACCAAATAGGGTATCCCCCTTCTACAATATAGAGAAATGCATTTGGAGATGATTCAAGAAGCAGATGGGTATTTTTAACACTGATAGACCGATAGTTTTTCACTTTTTTATGAAGCCATCTATATATTATTGCTTCTTTGTTGATAACATACTTTTTAAGGTTTATGTTTACAAAACTAAGGCTACGGACATGTCTCTGCTACTTTCTTTAGTGCATACTATCATTTTTGTGTAATTGTTCTAACAAGACCTACGAAGGGACAAGCATAGGACATTTCTATAATGTTTTATTACCTTTTCCTTCCTTCTGTCCTTTCTATTGCCTGTAAGTTGAAATTGTGTTTAAGAGAAGCACATAGGGCTATGGAACATTGCTCCCTACTAGATTTCCTCGGTAGAGAATAGGTTGACCTTTAATGTTAGAGGCATCCATCCACGGCAGACCTGCATTATGGTCTATTAAAGTGTGTTTAGGAGATATATATAGGGCTATAGAACATTGCTCCCTACTTGACCTTTAATGTTAGAGGCATCCATCCACAGGGGACCTGCAGGCTATTGAATTGTGTTTAGGAGATACATATAAGGCTATGAAACATTGCTCCCTACTAGATTTCCTCGATAGATAGTAACTTGACCTTTAATGTTAGAGGCATCCATCCATAGGAGACCTGCATGACGGGCTATTTGTTGTGATTTTCCCCTTGCCCAAGAGAATGAATTTCAAGCACAGATGCTAATAAACGATCACTTTCTGTCAACTAATGAGCCTAATGGTCCTAAGCTAATTCAATAGGTCAAATGGCATGTGTAGTTTTTGTCTCCGGTATCGGTTTCTATAGGTAAATGGCTCAAAAATATGAATAATTCGGGACTCCCATAATTTGAGATTTCCCGGTATCATTTTCTCAAATGGAGGTTTTCTGATGCAGAGGTATCAAAGTTTAGCTCATTTGCTATATTGGTTCTTTCGATATATTGTTGTGGTGTAGAGGCAGGTCTTCATCCCGAAGAGGCTTGCACGATGGCCTGTTATTTCAGTGGTAGAGCACACCCCTGATAATTGTGTCGTCGTGTCTGAGCTGTGAAGGCTTTTGGCCCATGGATACTTCAAAGTGCCAGGGTGATACACTTTCAACATTGGAGGCTACTCGATCCATACAAGTTTGTTCAAGATATCCCTTGGGCACCTCTTCTCTAGAAATCCTCAAAATGGTGTGAAAAGTAGACTTGTGGCACTACCCTTAGAAGCTACCACCTTGAGTATTTGGAAGACTGTCTGGGGGACCCACTTTAACTAGTTAGTAATTACTGAAATCCCTTTGGAAAGCTTCCCTCAAAACAAGGCGATTCTCAGGGGGCTCATGTTGCCTATTAAAACTTGTATGCTAGCATACAAATTTCCACGACTAGCTTTGGGCATCTAATTTGTGTCTTTGTGGAGAATGCCTCTGATTGATATGCTACACATTCTTACAGAAATCCTGTTTTTTGTTTCCAGCTGGATCCGAAACCTTGTAATTCATGCTCTGAATATTTTTGTTGAGAGCGACAAATTACAATATATTCCTCAACTTTAGTAGGAAGAGACGACTAATTTGAAGACAAATTGAGTGCAATGTGGTGGAATGGCATGATCAGTGAGCCAAAGTGAGAAGACACCACCCTTGGAAGCTGCCACCTTGAGTATTTGGAAGACCGTGAGGGGACCCACTTAACTAGTTAGTAATTCCTGAAAAATCTGTGGAAAGATTCCTTCAAAACAAGGAAATGACCCTGGTAAAACTTGTATGCTAGCATGCAAATGTGGGCGATTAGCTTTGGGCATCTACTGGTGTGTTTGTGTGTGGAGAATGCCTCTGTGATTGATATGCTACACATTCTTGCATAATTCTTGTTGTTTGTTTCCAGCTGGACCTGAAAAGTTGTGAGCCCCAGTCCAATTTTTTTGGTTGATGGAGTGACAAATACAATATATTCCTCAACTTTAGTAGGAGATGACTAATTTGAAGACAAAATGCACAATTTAGTGGCATAATCAGGGACCCTTATCATGGGGATCCCCTTCCAACATCACTATCTTTCCAAACAAGAATGAAACTGTTCACTCTGGAGCTGGAAGGGTAAAACTATTGGACCTTTTATTGTAGAGTGATAAATACAAGGCTTTTGTACTTACAAAAGCTATGAGATCCAGATTCTAAATGGATACGGTTGAACTTGGTAACTATGATCCAAATGGCATTGAACTTTACTAGATCATTTAGCGTATTCCAAATTTTATATTATATATTTGTTTCCTGTGAACTGTGAAGGAAAAAGGAAAATTTCTATGGGGCTTTTGAGCAATAACGTGCTGTTGAATAAACAATTTCGTATGACTACTAATTGTATTGTTCTTTAATTATAACGAGTAGTTGCATAAATGGGTGCCTCTATTGCATAGTGGAACTGGTACTACAGCACTCTGGAAAGTGGGGATTTGTATATGTTTTCATGTACAAATGGAAATATCTTTGCTTTGTTTATCCATCTTCTGTTCATCATTGCTTTGTTTATCCATCTTCTGTTCATAGAGGAGAATATGAAATTCACTGAGATGAAAGTTGCTCGTAGAGAAGGATGCCACCATCAATGCATTTCAAGAGATTTATAGAAATCGAATCTCTTTTGGTAATCTCCAGGCATTTTGCAGGCTGAATGCTGGTTTCATCTGAGAAAGTGTTTGTTTATCCAATCCTTTTTTCTATACCTTCTCTTCATAGAGAATATGACATCCACTGAGATGAAATGTTCCCATAGAGAAGTATCCACCATCAATGCATTTCATGAGATTTATTGAAATGGAATCTCTTTTGATAATCTTTTGCAGGCTGAATGCTGGTTTCATCTGAGAAAGTGCTATGGAAATTTTCCAGTTGAAAAGCTCCCTTCAGATCCCTCTGAAATAATGCAAGATCGGCTAAGAACTCTGGAAGAAACAGCTGCTTCAATGTCAAGGGGCCTAGCAAAGACAGAAACACCTTTACAAAGAAGCAAACACTCAGACTATGATTTTTTCGTTGGACGCCGAAGGTAAATTAGTGTGCATATTGGTTGGTTCACATTCTTTTCCCCAAATCGGGGTTGTACTATCTGTTTTTGCCAGTGAATGGTGACACAAGAAGCATACGAGGAACCCAAATTTTGTAATAGTTTATTTTCCATGGGTTTTACCGGTTGTAACATTGTTGTGGCCTTGTTACTTCTGTAAATTAGTACAAAGATGCCCCAGGTGATAAGGGAAGCATCTTGGTCCTTCCATTTATATAGTCTCTGGGAAAAACGAAAAAAAAAAACAAAAACTCAGTTGTAAAATAACTAGTGTCCAGGGATATTCAGTATATGACAAGTTGATGGGACTAATGGTTTTATTTAACTTCATTAGCTGGAAAATTCTCAGTTGCATTCAACTTCAACTTCATCAGCTGATAAATTCTCTGTGCAGTTCTCTTTTTGAAAATGAACTTAATAGCCTTGAGATGTTTCCTTGGGGAGAGAGTTGAGTGCATATATTTTGTTACCTAATATTTATATCATTAGAGTCTAGCTGTTTCTAGTAAATAAATCTGCTAATGTTCATCTTTGTTTTTTTACATGGACGTCTTCACAACCCTTTTCTTTTGATATGACCCGGGCTTATTATGAATGATTCCTCATTTATGATTCTATCTCATGCATTTTTTTTTCTTGCCAATGGAATATATTTATGTTATTTGATATGGTTGTCTTTCTAATCTATAGCTGCATTCTATTTTTTCCCGTCAATCTCAATGACTTCAAATTTGTCTGCTGCCACTCTTCTAGAAACTATAACATCATGGCTTTACTGAAATCTTCTTTGTTGGATTTGAGATCTTTGTTCTACTAACTAAATTTATATTTTTGATTCCTCCATAACCAGTCTAATTGGTACTGCTATGCCAACTTTTCTTCCTAGCAAGACCAGTTCAAGAATTTTGCTCTCCCTTGAGTCATCTTAGTTGACCATATCCTGTAATTGTTCAACCTTTTCCTTAAATCTTTTATGTGGTAGTAATTCTTGACTGAGTCTATATCACGGTTCACTTAGAAATCTTGCCTGACATATTTTTAATGGTTATTTGATATACCTAGTTCACTTAAAATCGTTGGTCCTGGTGTTATGATTAGTTATAAAATAAGTGCTAGTCTCAGCAACTGAGAAAGTTGGCAGCTTCGCTTTCAGAAGTTTTAAAATGTTTTCTTCCCATAAGTTGCAGCAGCATTATTCTAATTGTACTTTTCTCTTATGAGCTTGCACCGAATTGTAGTACATTATTGATCATTGATGAACCTTATATCATGTTAGGACAACAGGAAGGGAAAAAAACATAGGAACCATGTATAAGTAAATCAGTTTACAAGAAGGAAATAATTATGTAGTATGTGGGAAGGGTGACTTGGGGGTCAAAGAGTGAGTGAAATTACGATTGTGTTTTGTTCTTACAATTCAAACCTTTTTTGAAGAGAGCCTTTGCAAATCGATTTAAAAATTTAAATCCATAGTCAGATCAAAACATTCTACAATGTTAAGATCTCAATATTATTTTCTCGATGGAATATGTCAGAGAACCCAATCCCAATACTAGTTTCGCAATGGAATATGTCAGAGAACCCTTACATAGGCAATGCAGCTTATATCACTAGCATGAAAATGCTCTCTTCCCCTCAGTTGCAGCTGTTTTTCTAATAACAATATTTTTCTGATGTGCATGCACCAAATGCTACTATATTATTGATCAACGATCAGCCTTATATCGTGTTAGGACAACAGGGAGGGAAATGAACATAGGATCCCTGTATATGTAAATCAACTTACAATTAAGAAATAATTATGTAATATGTGGGAAGGATGACTTTGGGGTCAAATTAACAGAGTTAAATTACAATCTTGATTTTGTGTTTTGAAATTACAATTCAAACTTTTTCTAAAGGCCTTTGCAAATGAATCAAGTCCAACTTAGATCAAACTATCCTGCAATGTTAAGATCCCAATGCTAGTTTCTTAATGGAGTATGTGAGAGAATCCTTGAATAGGTTGAATGCGTATTATATTTATTGTTGGTAACAATGTGAACAGTGTGAACAATGTGCTTTCGAAAAAATGTTTTTAAACCCTAAAAATCTATTACAACAGTTTGTGTTTTGAATTTACAATTCAAATTTTTTCTGAAGACAGCCTTTGCAAATGATTCAAGTGCAAAATCAGATCAAACTATCCTACAATGTTTAAAATCCCAATACTTGTTTCTTAATGGAATATGTGAGACAATCCTTGAATAGGTTCAATGTAGCCTATATATATTCAGTATGGATCCTTTGCTAACTGAAAAAGGGATTAATGTATTTCAAAAAAATGTTCTTAACCCTAAAATTCTGTTACACCAGATTGTTAAAATGATATACCATGTACTTCAGCCCAAACTATTCTACAATGTTAAGATTCCAATACTAGTTTCTTTAATGGAATATGTGAAAGAACCCTTGAATAGGTTCAATGCAGCATATATTTATTCAGAATGGATCCTTTGCTAACTGAAAAAGAGAATAACGTATTTTCAAAAAAATGTTCTTCACCCTAAAAATCTATTACACCGGTTGAAAGAAAACATGCTCTGTACTTCCATCTCCAAATTATGTTCCAACTAAAGAAATGCTTTGTACTTGAACTCCAAACCATGTTTCAACTATTGAAATAATTTGTGGTAAAGAGACAGTTAAAAGTTTGAAAAAAACATTGTTAGACCCTAAACTTTTCTAACCAAATCTATGATCATTGTAAGGCTCAAGAGAAAACCATCTTAATTCTCCTTCTCAATAAGTTAATCACACTTACAAAATGGAGTTAAATAATTCTTTCGGATCAATGCATCTCAATCTAAAAATAAAAAGATAGAACATAACGGTATTACCTTTTCATCCTTGACACATAATTGATTTTTGTAGTTGCATAACAATATAGATATAAGATAGAACATAATGGTTTTACCTTTTTTTCTTTTTTTTTCACATGATTTTTGTAGATGTATTATTATATTCACATACTTTATTGGTCATCTTACCAGCCATTCCTTCCGCTGAACTTAACCTTGGTTAATACAAAGACCAGTATATACAGTTAAATTTGTTTCTTGGGTTTCAAATAAAAAAAGATCTCTGAATACAAAATTATATCCCTACAAAACTAGTGTAGCAAAATATTTAGAAATATATATAATTAGATTATTGCATTCTTCAATTGTGGTCACAACAGTTGATAGAGATACCTAATTGTCTTGTCTATAAAAGGGCTTAGAATGTCGTGATCTATAGCAACAGATGGCAAGGAAAAAGGGATTGGGGATGTAGTGGAGGTTGGACCCTTAGTGTTTGGTGCATCACTTCCATTACGGCATGAAACCTAGATTAAATAAGGTGTCCTTGGGAAGATGTCAACATGAAAGGGTGGTAGAGGCCCTTGCTTGAAGAAGTTTGAAGTTTGAAATTTGCATGATGTTTTATAGCTTTTGCAATATTACTCTTCTTTATGTCTCTCATCTTGGAAATGAGACAGAACCACTGATGGGAAAGAACCTTTGTTTTGAGCTTTGCACAAGCAATAAACATAATTTCATCAAGTTTCTATTCTTTATTGATAAATATAATTTTTTGTAAGAGGAAAATTTATGTTCTAATATGTATTTGGGTTGTGTTTTATGTGTGGGTTTCAAAGAGCTCCCATGGGATATTCATTGAAAAAGCTCACTTTTTATGCATAACTTCTCAAAAGTCCTTTTGTGGTTTTCAGTGTGGTTCGTTGAATGAGATGAGTTTAGGATGCTTTAGCTTCATCACCTTTTTATGTAATTTAAAGTGGAGATTCCTTGAGATGAGTTTAGGATGCTTTAGCGCCATTACATTTTCATGTGATTTAAATCGACATCCCATGGGTGATGCCCTCCTAGAACAAAATGATTCCAATCCGTATGGATAGTTTGGACTTAGGGTCATGATTTCAAAAGTTTGACAAAAAATATTTTATAGTGATATATCATGAGCAACCAAGGCCAAATTATCTATACACATTACATCTAGAATAAAATAATTTATGAAAATATTAGTTTTACATCTAGAGTAAAATAATTTGTGAAAAGATTAGTTTGGATTGAGAAAAGGAAAAAATGCAATGATTAGAAATCACTTGAAATCTAGGTGAAGATCTGTGGTGTTCATGACAAAAAAGTCACGTTTAAATTAATTAATTGTATAGTGGTGGACTTCACAATGTATAAGTTTCTTATAGCATAGAGTGCTCATTTGATTTATTATGGGTATCTTTTGATATAGGTACGAAATGTCACAAAATGACAGCCTTGCATTTAATTTCAGATTTTGAATCCATGTAGACATTGGATCAAGCTTGTATTAACAACATTATATTCCTTAAACAAGATCTAGAGAAAAGTGTGCAAAGTGGGCCATAAATTTCATGAAATCCATAATACTTGTAGAGGAAACAAAAGACATCATGAAAACTATAACACTTTAAAAAGGAGACCTTGGAAGAGTGATTGATTCCTCAAATCAAGCAACAAGAAGTTGGATTTGAGAAAATGGTGAAAGAATGATCCAGAAGTTCTGAATATCATATATAAATTTAAAGAAGTTAGACTATAAATTATATTCAATAAAGATGCTAATTATGGATTATAATTTGTAGCCTTGTGCATGTTATGGATTCTATGAGTCCTTGAATGTGCTCTCAAATATTGGGATGTTAAATGGACCCCATCGAGTGAGACATGAGTATGGTCATCAACATGCCTTTGTAAGCGGTTGAAATTCATGAGTCAATGTCATCTTGAATATACACTCAAACATTGGGATGATGGATGGACCCCATTGAGAGAGACAATAATATGGTCATCAACATGTCTCGTATGGGGTTGAAATTATACGATTCAATGTCCTTTGGTGTTCAACATCATTTCTTCATAGGGAGTTGTGTTTACCACAAGGCTCCACCAATGTTGTATAAATTATCACGTATTTAATCAATCTAATACAATAGGACTTTTGAGAGGAATACCTTGATTGTGAATGCACATATCTAATGTTACTTGATAATGTTAGTGTTTGTAGCTTAGACAGGTATTAATGTATCCTATGTTTTTTTAGAGTTCACTTAATTAATTAAATAATTAAGTGAATGTTTTTTTATAAAGTGATTTTTAATTAATAAAAGTGCCTAAGTTGAGTCCTTAGTGATTTAATTAAAAGAGAGCCATTGATCTCACGGTTAGATCTTGACCGTTGAGATTAAGGATTTGGCTCAAGTCAAAGTTATAAAAGACACCAAGGGGCAAAGGACAAAGACACATAGAGCATTTACTTCACAAGTCACGTGAGTAAGTGAGGAAGATCAAGATCTGATTTTTCAGTCATTGGTGAGGATAAATTTGCAGTAAAGATCAGCATGGAAGAGAGTGCAACATTGTCCCAACAAGCAAGATGTATAGAGAAACCCGTACAATAGAGGTCGTACGGTTCCATAAAGGTCGTATGGATTTCGTATAGCAGCATAATCGTGCAATAGAGCCGAACGTGTGAAGCTACAGAGGGATGCACGTGTGATTGCCTCGGGATTTGTGTAGACAGGTTGTACCAAAGCAATCCGTACAAATCATACGGTATAACCAACAAAGAAAGAGAGGCACGATTTCCAAGATCTAAAATCTTTCAGGTTTGTTGTTCATTGTAAAAATTCTTAGAGCCATTTTCCCTATGTAGGGAGCTTTTGTAGGTTTTGATGTTATTTAATGAAGAATTGACTTAGAGGAGCAAAAAATAATTGTGTACCATGTGTGATTTGCTTTTCTAGTTTCCACTACATAAAGAAGTTAATAATTCCAGCATAGTAATTAGATATGATATTTTTGCTTAGTTTGTTGGTCTTAAGAAATTAACATGGTATCAAAGCTCTTACTCTGAGAGAAAAACAAATCCAGTTGATACGATGCAGATTTTCACAGCGAGCTTGAAGGACAAATCTTAGGACAACCATGTTAGTCATCAACGCGAATTTTGAGGATCGACTTGATGGGGTTTCAAATTTTCTGCCTTGAAAGGAAACAATGATACTACTCCTGAAGGAGCAAGAATTGTGGGAGTTCATGACTAGGTATTTTCCTGCTCCAACACTAGCTCAGACTACAACACCAGGAGGCACACAACAGGTGTAGCCATATCTAGGTGTAAGGGCAACATTGGAGAAGAAAGACATAAAGGCACATATGGTAATCCTTGAAGTTGTCAAGGATCATCCGATCCTACATGTGTCAGAGAAGGCTAGTTCCAAGGAGATGTATGCTGCCCTGGTATCACTTTTCCAAAGTGATAACATGAGTCAGAAGATGATTCTTATAACCAAGCTCAGAGAATGCATAATGACCCACTCTGAAAATATGACCAACTACCTTATGAGGATCACACAAATATGTGACCAACTTGCATCTATTGGGGAAGTTGTATTGGATGCAGAGCTAGTAAACGTTGCTCTGAATAGACAATCTAGACCCAACAACTAGGGAGGCAGAAGAGGTGAAAACTTAGCCCTTGTCAACAAAACCAAGAAGGAAACGGGTAAGTTTTTTTTAGGAAGGGTGGCAGTGAAGGAGAGGGGCAATAGTCTGGGTAGAAGAGGGACATGAGCAAGATAAAATGCTACATTTTCCATAAGAATGGCCACTTTGTCTCTCAGTGTCCATAGAGAAGGAGAGACAAGTCATAGACAATTGCGGTGACAAAAGAGGCACAATTGAGTGAACTTTCATCAAAGTTCAAAAGTGATTTTTCATTCGTGTCTTGCCTTTCTACCAACACTACTCCCAACTATGCTTGGTAGTTGGATTGGATAGTGGCGCATCTCACCAAATGACAGAGGCTAGAGAGGTAATAAATAGTTTATTAGAGGATGGCTAAGAGCTTCACATATAACTTGGAAACAATGCCAAGTATCTAGTGAAGGGTCGAGGGGCAGTGCAGTTCCAACTTGAGTCAAGAAGATCCTTTGATGCACGAGAGGTATTGTATGTAACTAAACTAGCCTGAAGAACCTGTTGTCCATCTCAAGCATGGAGGACAAAGGTTATGAGGTTAACTTCCAGAGGGTGCAAGTGTTCATTTTCCCAGAGGGAGCTAGTCCATACATTGCTTTGAGGATTGGATTTCGGGATGGGAACCTATATAGACTTTAGGGCCACCCTGAGCAGGCGGTAATGCACATTGATGAGAGCTTGTGCGAGTTGTGGCACAGGAGGATGGGGCATCTCCATCACATAACTCTACCATTATTGAGGCAGATGGTCACTTGGCTTCCAGACTTCAGTCTGGATAATCAAGGGGTGTGCAGAGGTTGTGCTCTTGGAAAGAATGTCAAGGCACCATTTCCTAGCAGCAAAACTCGATCCAAAGGAATTTTGGATCTGATACATTCTGACGTTGGTGGGCCTATGTCAGTTGCTTCAGTGAAGGGCACATCTTATTATGTGACCTTCATGGATGAATTCTCCAGAAAGACCCAGATCTGCTTCATGAAGACCAAGGATGAGGTCTTCAGTCATTTCAAAGAGTTCAAAGCTCAAGTGGAGAACATGACAGGAAGGAAGATCAAGGTGTTGAGGACAATCAATAGGGGTGAGTACACCTCCAATGAGTTCACTGATTTATGCAAGGAGGCAAACATCAAGAGGGAGAAGACAATGGCATACCACCCATAATAGAATGGGGTTGTAGAGAGGAAGAACCGATCAATCATCAGTGCAACAAAGGCCATGATTCATGATCAGAGTTTTCCTTTGTTTTTGTGGGCCAAGGCATGCAATACAATTGTGTATTTGTAGAACAAGATCCCACACTAGATACTAGAGGATAAGACACTGGAGGAGGCCTTCACAAGAAAGAGACCTGAGATAGGACATCTTAGGATTTTTGGTTGTCCAGTTTATATCCACATTCCTGTCGAGAAGAGGACAAAGTTTTAGCCCTCAGGAGAGGGGCATCTTGGTGGGGTACAATGAGGATTCAAAGGATTACAAAGTCTTCTTGACAGAGTAGTGGAGGACAGTGGTGAGCCAAGATGTCAAGTTCAAGGAGATATTTTCATCTAGGATATCTCAGGATCTACCCACAGTTGTAGAGGGGACACAAGAGGTGGACCCAAAGGATGAGCCGAGAGAAGAGACTTCCAGTGCATGGAGCTAGACTCTAGAGGAGTTGGAGGAGCAATCAACCCTTTCGACTTCAGTTAGGAAGCCCATATGGTTTGAGCAGACCTTGCAGGATGATCAAGAGCATGTTGATCCTCCCAGGACCACAATCCGGGAGTCTTTGATGACCATCATCATAGACTCAGAGCCCTCCAACTTTGAGGAAGCAACCAACCAACAAGTGTGGAGAGATTCCATGGTGGAGGAGCATAACTCCATCATGAGAAATGATGTCTGGGAGATTATGTTGATGCCAAAAGGAAAGTTAGTGGCGACTTCTAGATGGATTTACAAGGTAAAGCATGCAACAGATGGAAGTGTGGAGAAGTACAAGGCCAGATTTGTGGCTCGTGGATTTTCTCAGAAAGAGGGAGTAGACTACGCGGAGACTTTTGGTCCCGTAGCCAGATACTCCTCTATTTGAGTTGCACTTTCTATAGATTTTGAGATGGGGTGTACCATCCATTAGATGGATGTGAAGACAACCTTCCTTAATGGAGTTATTGAGGAAGAGGTCTACATCGAGCAACCACAAGGGTTTGAGGTTCATGACAGAGAGCCACATTTATGCAGGTTGAAGAAAGGCTTGTATGGACTCAAAGAGGCACCCAGGGACTGGTACTCCAGGATCGACAACTATTTGTGGGGCATGGGCTTAACCACGAGAGAGGGAAATATCGAACTATACTTCTTGTTGGTTGGATATGAGGTCCTCATCTTTGTGTTGTATGTGGATGATCTCAATTTGAGAGGTAAAGAGAGGCTGATTGCAGGGTGCAAGTCAGACTTAGCGTCAGAATTTGAGATGAAGGATATTCGGCCAATGCATTACTTTTTGGGACTTGAGGTTTGACAACGACCATGCGAGATCTTCCTCAAACAAGGGAAGTACACTCTTGACATCCTGAATATATTTAGGATGGAAGAGAGAAGATCGATGACCACTCCGATGGTGACCAACTTGAGGAAGATTGATTCTTCATATTCATTGGCAGACCCCATACAGTACCAACAACTGTTTGGTTCACTGATGTATCTGGTCAACACTTGACCATGCATCTGTTTTGTTGTTAACACTGTGAGCCAGTTCATGGTGGAGCCGATGGAGGTTCATTAGGTGGAAAAAAATCATGTGCTTAGATACTTGCAAGGCATATGGATTGCAGTGCCTTGGTGGAGATGGTGTGAGGTTGCAGGGGTACTTAGATTCAAATTGGGCAGGCAATGATATAGATCAGAAGAGCACCTCAGGGTGTTGCTTTAGTTTGGGGCCAATAATCATTTATTAGTCCAACAGGAAGCAGACCTTAGTATCACTGAGTTTAGTTGAGGTAGAGTACATGGTGGCCAGTCTAGCTAGTTGTGAAACCCTTTGGCTTCACAAGATACTCAAAAGATTGTTTGGTCAAGAGCTCGAGCCGACCTTGATCCACTGTGATAACCAGAGTTGCATCAAACTCTTGGAGAATCCACTGTTTCATGATAGATCGAAACACATTAAGATCATATACCACTTCATCAGAGAAAGGGTGCTGAAGGGAGCAGTCAAGCTCCAATATATTCCTATAGATGAGCAGTTGGTAGACATTTTCACCAAGCCCTTGGTGAAGGGCAAGTTCGTCTTCTTCACAGACAAGCTTAGAGTGGTGGAGAATACCTTCCTCGCTAAGAGGGAGTGTTAGTGTTTGTAGCTCAAACAACTATTTCCGCAAGCGTGTCTTCTTGTGGAAATCGTCATTAATGTATCCTATGTTTTTTCTAGAGTTCACTTTATTAATTAATTAATAAAGTGAACGCCTTTTTTATAAAGTGACTTTTAATTAATAAAAGTGCCTAAGTTGGGTCACTTAGTGATTTAATTAAAAGAGAGCCATTGATCTCACAGTTAGATCTTGGCCGTTGAGATTATGGATTTGGCTCAAGTCAAAGTTATAAAAGATAGCAACAAAGACACATAGAGCATTTACTTCACAAGTGACGTGAGTGAGGAAGATAAAGATCTAATTTTCCAATCATTAGCGAGGATAAATTTGCAGCAGAGATCAACAAGGAAGCGAGTGCAACATTGTCCCAACAAGCAGGACGTATAGAGAAATCTGTACAATAGAGGTCGTACAATTTCGTACAGGCCATACAAATTTTGTACAATAGAAAAATCATACAACAGAGTTTTACATGTGAAGACGTAGAGGGTCGCATGTGTGATTGCCTCAAAATCTATGCAGACAGGTCGTATAGACCGTGCAATACAACTAGTAGAGAAAGAGGGGCATGATTTCCAAGATCTGAAATTTTCAGGTTTGTTGTTCGTTGTAAAAATTCTCAGAGCCATTTTCCCTGTGTAGGGAGCTCTTGTAGGTTCTGATATTTAATGAAGAACTGATTTAGAGGAGCATACAATAAATGTGTACTGTGTGTGATTTTCTTTTCTAGTTTCTGTTGCATAAAAAAGTTAATAATTCTAGCATAGTAATTAGATCTGATCATTCTGCTTAGTTTGTTGGTTCTAAGAAATTAACAAATAATCAATCTAATAAACCTTTTATATTTACTCAATCAAGGGACCTTGATTGCCAATGCACATATCTTGATTAAGTACATATAACAGGTTATTGAATACTTCAACAAATCAAATAATACAAGGAGATCCATGTGCTTATAAACAAGAAAATTGGAATGAAATTTCAAAATGCAAAAGAACAAATTACATAGTTGGATATGGATACATTTGGCTCCCAAACATTTAGGAGTGGGGTTTTTTATTATGCATGTATCACGTGCAAATAAAACATAAACTAATAAAATAAAAATATACTTTCTTATGAATTAAATAATGATCCTTTAAAGTTAGAATAATAAATAATACATTTGATATGTGGGGTTTGTTAAAGATGCTAAATTTTCATATGTTTCCATACATATATCAAATTTTAATAATGTTTATCCTAGTTTGCATATCTTTTTGTATACCCTCAAAATCATTGGTTGTGAGCATACTTTTGGCTTTGAATAAAAATGATGGCTTTTAAACAATTGTAATTTTGAAGTATCGATTAGTAGGGAATTTTTGAGGAAAATTTTCATTTGTAATCATCATGATGTATTGATCCGAGAAAAAAATCAATGGATATTCTTGTTATAAATCAGCGCAATGCTTCTATATTAGATGTTGCCTTTGTTCATTTAACTTTCTTAATATAGGTCAACACATGATTTGTCAAGATCTCTACTTTTATTCTGAAAAGAACATGAGTTTCATTAATATTATTTATAGGTTGTATCCAAAGATTGTCTATTTCGCTAGTGATTTTGGATCATGATATCTCTAGCCCTTTCAACAAGTTGATTGTCTTTGGTGAGCCAAGATTTTGTAAGGTTTGTGTTATGTGTTTCTATTATTGGAGTGAAGATTTTACGAGACATCATAGTGGTGTTTTATAAGCTTTTAATATTTTCACTAATATCATTTTGAGTACGTCTACTTTTATGCATTATATATGTCTCATATTTATCTATTTTTAGGGGATGGTGCATTTTTGACATATGACATGGACATGCATATGCCCTTTTACTTCACAATTTAGAATATGCAAGTTATTATTCATGTGCTTCGTCACATCATTTATTATTAGATCCTTCTATTGGTTCTCATATTATCCTTGTCCTTCACATCCATTTTTTCTTAAAGTCAATCACCAATGGTGATACGGCCCTAACACATTGCATGCCAAATAGAAAACCATAGATAAAACCTAAATCATTACTATTCCATTAATCCTCCTTTCATAGGAAAATACAACGATATGTAGATGGCCATAATCAAAGTTGACCATGTCTCCAAAGCATTAAAATATATTAAATGTTAACAACCTACTTCATAGTTAGCCATATTCGATGGAGTCTTCTAAAATATGGGAAAACCCTACTATTTAATTAATAGTTCTCTTACTCAAAATTCTCATATTTAATTAATAGTTCTCTTACTCAAAATTCTCATAAATGCTTGATGACTCAGTTCTTGTATCAATTCCTCCCTCTTTTAGTAGCGAGTGTCCCTATTTGCAATGGAAGATGAGGAAACCAATTGTTGAACTCATTATGTATGATCCCCTTAATGGAAAAACACCATGGCACTTCACATGTTTGAATTTGACCTTGGGTTTGTTGCAAAAGACCAGAGATTTATGTAAAGGATGAACAACTTAGGGGCAATCTCATGTAATGCTATCATAACTAGAGTTGTTAATGCTCAAAACCTATAGATTGCTATCCAAATATTGAGAAGGAACTAGAAATTGTGTTATTGTTCGCTCATAAAGAACTTCAACACGAGTTGGAGCTCCTGAAGCATCGTCAAAGCTAATATAGGACAAGTAATGTTGAAATATTTCAGCATCCACATCCCTTCCTCCAACCATTTTTTCTCTAGAACTAGAACGAGCATCGTACATTTAGAGCCCTTTTATTTGGTGGTGTGACAGTGGAAGGAAGTCTTGGAAAATGGTTTGTGTCATTCCCAATCACATTTCCTTGCTTCTCTTCCCAAAATTTGTAATCTTGCACCTTCGAATTTATGTTCGTGGATGGTACATATAACTTTCATTGAAATAGGAGATGAATGGAATCAACTTGTGTATCTTTTACCTTATTGTTAATTTCTTCCCTTGCGATGAACAAATCTTGTTCACATTCACGATAAGTTGCCCACAAATTTTCACATTCTACCACATGCAAACCTCAAGAGGGAGGGCTTAGTAAAAAATAACCCTTATATTTTCAATAATTGTTGGTGCACATTCTTAGATAGAATTTTCACACTCTTGGATCATCTCCATGAACTTGAACTATAAAGGAAAACACAAATATTCATGTATGCCTTGTTCATACAATGGCTCAATGCTTGACATATGGTCAAAACTAGTACTCAAGCAAGTTTCATTTGTTGTCCACTCCTGCCATATCATAGAATACAAAGGAACTAATGCACTTATGTTTCTTGTGCAATGTGAAGCTTCTCCACATGGTCATATTGCTAGAGTGTTTCAAAGTACTTAGCATGAGTGTCATAATGATGAGCATCTTCTGCAATTATAGCCCACCATACACTAATCACAAGCTTCTTAATCGTCTTCATCTGTTGAGACTAAGCTAAATTGAAATCCTCTTCATCATGCCTTTCTATTGAAGAGAAGATATAATTGTGTACTCTTGAAATTTGATCTCATTGCTATTGGTGGTAGGAATGTGGTGTTGAGCATCTATGGCCATTGAATTCTCCACTGCTAATTCCACTCTTTTATAAATGGTATCTAACTTACTAAATCATGTAACTTCTTACTCAATTGTCACCATAACATCACAATGTTGTTGTTTGTGGATTCTTTTGTAGCGGTCATTATTTTTTAACCTTCCTTTTCAACAATCAACCTCCTTCGAAGTATGTCTAACACTTTTTTCCTCTTTTCAAACATTGGATATTGCACAAGTGGTTTCTTCTGGATTCTATGTGTAGTTATCTTTGGTTGATGTTGCATTGTTGTCAAACCCTCCACAACCCCAATAATCTTAAGAGAAACATCATTTGGATGTGGGTAGGGGGGTGCAGAAGGGAAAGGAGAATAATTTGCATGGTGTTGTTGATGGTGAGAGAATACTAAACTAGTGCTTGAAGCTTAAGATGGTGAGTGTATGCAAGGTATGTCCAATATGGTAACTATAGTGTCAATAGGTGGCTCATGTGGTGGAGGAACAAGAAAAGGTAAAACTAAAGGTTGAGACTATAATGATGAAGGAGATTGGAGTACTAGATACATGAGCTATTGAATTGGAATCCTCTTCATCATGCCTTTTTGTGGATTCTTCCTCTTGAAGAGAAGATATAATTGTGTGATCTTGAATTGGAATCCTCTTCATCATGCCTTTTTGTGGATTCTTCCTCTTGAAAGAGAATATAGAATTGTGTGATCTTGAATTGGTGGTAGGAATGTGGTGTTGAGTGTCTTCAATCATTGAATTCTCCACTACGAATTCCACTCTTTTATCTATGATATCTAACTTACTGCCTTCTGCAACTTCTTGCTCAATTGTCATTATAACGCTAAATTTCATGGCTTCTTTTGCAACAACCATCATGAATTGTTGAACCTTCCTTTCCAGCCATCGACCTCCTTGGAAATGCATTTGGCATTTGTTTCCTCTTTTCAATCATTGGATATTGCAAAAGTGGAAACTCATGGACACTGTGTGGAGTCGTCTTTGGTTGAGGTTGCATTGCTATTAATCCCTCGACAACATCAGTAATTTTGAGAACATCATCTAAATGTGGAAAAGGGGTTGTAGAAGGGAATACGTAATAATTTGCATGACGTTGTGGATAAGGAGAGAATAACAAACTTGTTAGAATATAATGGATGTGCTCGTTTTACCATCGACAATATCACTATTGTCACCCAACCATTGGCCGAAGCCACCCTCTGAGCACCTTAACCTTGACTGAGAATCATTCCGGAAGCAAACCCTAGGCTAGATAGCCAAACAAAGGGTAGCGCACCTTTCCCCAAGGATAGTGCACCAACAAGAGCTGATCAGATAGTCCAAACCCTAACCAAGAGATATTCCAAGCCAAACGTGATATGCTAGCTGCAGCAGCTGCAATGGCAGCTCTCCTCAAACCTGTGCACAAGTTACTGCTCTGCAATTCTGAGACTGCCTGCCAAAATGAGAACTGGCCTCTTGTATTTATACTAATTCTGGCTAACTGCCTGGGCCGACTTCTCATTCTGGGTATCTGTCTGTTCGGTATATATTATTATTTCTGGCCGACTTCTTCTCTTGGAGGCTAATAACCTAATATAAATTATCTTCTTGAGCCGGCAAGTCTTCTAGGGTTATTAGCCAACTCATTAGGGTTTCTTCTTACTTCCCAGAGTATTCTATCCTTGTCAGGTTTACACATGGAGGTAAATACCTCCCACAGTTACCATAATATCAACAAAACTAGGGCTTGGAGTTGAAGATGTGAGTGTACACAAGTTATGTCTAGAGTGGCTCATGTGGCGGAGAAACATGCTGAGGTAAAATTGAAGATTGACACTGCAATGATGAAGGAAATTGTGGTATGGGATCCATGATTGTAATGTCTAGTTTGTCATGTTAGAGAATGCGGAGATAAGAAACTTGTGTAGGGCACCCTCACAAACAACAACATTTCCCAGGATGGAGAGAGATGGTGATGTGGTAGAAGAACATCGACTAAATAATTATCCATCTTTAGTGAGTGTATAAGTATTATGGTGGCCCTCATATTGGGTGTGGTAGTCAAATTGGTAAGGTTTGTCCAAGATGAGGTCCAAGCAATTAAGTGGGGTCAAATTACATGTGACAATATCTTTAAAGTGAGGTCCAATGGAAAAAGTAAGGTCGCATCTATGAGAGACTAACAAATGATAGCCTGCTTCATTGACCTAACCAAGGCACTACAATTTAGGGTGTGTGGTGATGAGGAGTGATAAGGCATTGACCAAGACAGAAGAGACAAGGTTATTTTGACTATCATTATCCAGAATGAGGCAAGTTATATGGTCCTTAACTTGGAAATTATTGGTAAACAATAAGTCATGGTTAGTAGGGTAGAATCATGTGTCATGAGGATTGAGCTTACATATGGTTTGGCAAGGTTACAAGTGTTGATCACAAATTCCACATTAGGGGGGGAGGTGGTGATGCAGGGAAAATGAAGTAGTTTGTAGTTCAAAAAATAATGCCTTAATGGGCCTTTGGCATTGCAATGTTTAACAATCCTTGATAGAATGATGAGTGTTGGTATGGAAGCTGCAATACTAGCTTGGTTGTTGTGGTGAAGAGGGTGGTGTTTTAGTGGAGGGGGTGGGGGTGGGGAGATGATCGAGAACCCAAGTGGATCTACTTGGAGGAAAATAGTTTTGACAAAACTTGCATTATGTGGCTAGATCTCATTGAAAGGAAAGAGACAAAGTAGAACTAGTAATCATAGTCACTTCATTATGTAAAGATGGAAATAATCCAGAGTTACATTTAATAATAAGTACATGTTCTTCATCTCAGATATGAGATGTCAAGTTGGACTTGAAGTATGGAAAATAGTTCAATCTATTACTGTACAATTTGGCCCAAAAAGTGATTGTGTTGTAGCCATAATGCCTAGAGACCTTCACAATAACCAAGTGGATAAAATCGCCCTTGAATATCTACACAAAACAAATTTTGTGTGGTAATTTTTCAAGACTTGGTGAGTGGGACTGCATTACCATTTAATTCAATGCAGAAAGAGGATTTTCCTTTGTGACCTTTAATTTTCTCCCACGAGTGACAAGCCCTTCTAAATGAAAGGAAGTTGTAGAGATCTTTCCTGGTTTAGGTATGGTTGATTGAGTGTTGAAATATGCTAACATTGACCCAATCCACAAATCTATTTTCTCTTCGTCAAATGTGCCAACAAACTTAGGGAAAGTAATGTGTGGATCCTAGTACAAACCATTGTTGGATGTGGACCAAACCCGAGTTTTCTCTATCATCATAGTTTCCACCTGCTCAACGAGTGATTGGAAATCCATCTATATATATGTAGTTGATCATGTCAAATTTCAAGAGGCTTTGACACTTTCCTTCTTATTCGTAACCGTGGGAACCCTTGTGAGATGAGGTAAGCTACATGCAAGGAAGTGCCACAATAGGGTTTATTTTTCTTTTTTGAAGTTGAGGAACTTTGCATGATGGCATGAAATAGATGGTTGAGCTCAATACAAGTAATGGGAGAGTTGCAAGCAGGGTGGGAAGATGCTAACCGAGGAGCAATGTTTACAGGAGTGGGATAGATAAAGACGTAATGATGGGAAAATTTGTGGGAGAAATGTCATGATGATAGGTGCGAAGGAAAATATTGACATGTTGGATAAGTGGAAGAGTGAGTTTAGAATATTCTGGTAAATAGATGAGAGTTGAGTGGAGGAGCGACAACATGGAATATATGGGTTGGCATTTTCTTATAAAAAAAATATTGACCATGTGAAAGAAATCAAAACAAAACCAACAATTGTGTCTTTGATGCTTTGTGTTTGGCCAAATGAGGCGCGAGGCAAGATCCCAACGCTACCTCTTGAATATTTTTTTTGAGTTGAGGGACTAGATGTCAATGTAAGAATCCTGAAGAGGAGGGAACACTTTTTGCTTGGATGTAGAAGCCTGTAGAGGGAGTAGATCCATATTTGTAAGAGGTTATGAAAGCTTGTAGAGGGAGCATATCCTTGCTTCTTGATTGACTGTTATAGACTAGAGTATATTGCTTTGATAACAAATAATACATCCCTAATGGGTTTTATACCAAATAGAAATCCACATTAGATACATTATTCCATAAATATGTCAACTAACATCTATATCCTTACTATTCCATTAATCCTCATTTTATAGGAAAATACAATCATAGAGAGATGGCCATAATCAAAGTTGATTTTGTCTCCAAAGCATTAAAACATGTTAAACGTTGCATCAATTCCTATATAAAATGGGGTTTCCTCATGTAGGTTTCCTATATTTTATTCTAATATTATTTTTTTAGATTTTTTTTTTTTAATTAAGATATCCTAGTAGGATCTACCACATTAGTTGTAGTTTTTGTTATACTTGCGATGATAACATCTTTTATTTACTATGTACAATTCACCTAATTTTGTGTTGTTTTTACATTTCTTACAATTTTGAATGAATAGTATGGTCTGCAAATGGTGGTTTTCATTGTTTTTCTAAAAATAAATCATTTTGTTAAGAACTTCTATAACATCACTGCGGTTTTCATTGTTTTTCTAAAAATAAAGCATTTTGTTAAGAACTTCTATAACATCACAACATGTTGGTGTAGATATGCACTTAGAAGATCTTGAAATCTACAACATCACCAATTCATCAAAACCTGCCAACTCACTAATATTTTTTTCTAACAATTATGATGGTAGTTGGAAAATTGTCAATGAAGATTCTAGGTGATTCAATAATACTGGTTTTCATGCATTGTTGTTAAAAAGTTTACATTTGACTAAGGTTTGGACATTTAGTGGCAATTTGTAAGAAACCACCATGAAAAGTAATGTTCATGAAATTTATAACAACAATTTATGAAAAACCATACCCCTAGAGATTATAGAACTTCCCTTTTAACATTATACCTATATACGATTGGTGAATATGTCTACTGTTGGTGTACCCCTAAAGATGCATTGATTACCATATGTTGCTTGAGCATCTTCAAACTCCCACCATGTGATATTTGTCCTCTCCCATAAATGATAGAGAAATTAAACATTGTCATATTCGAATTTGGTGATTTTAGTAATATAATTTAAAAGTATTACACATCTTTGTTGATAATTTAAAATAATTTATGGATTGAATCCATCGACCACACAATTTCTAGATGAAGAGTGAAAACTACATTCATACTAACAAAGAAACTACCCTTTCCATCATGTAACCTAGACATTCACTGTAAGGCAAATGGAAAAGAATGTTTATTCTCTCTCCTTCACAAGTGTGGAATCGAGATTAATCAATGGATCATGAATTTTGAGATTCCATGGGTCTAGGGATTCCTCAACAATTTAAGGTTTACCTTGAAAGAAGACCTAAGTTCGAAACTGAGTAGGTAGGCTCTAATAGATAAATTGCATGCAATATGGGATGCAAGTTTGTTAGATGCAACAGATTAAACTGCAATAGAGACACCACATCCAACATTGGGTGAAATTTTCATGCCCCGTGGATGAAAATCTTATTGTGTAAATCTTTCTATCGAATAGGAAGAACTTTATTCATTATTTGACTAGGCTTATTATAATGTTCCTTTGTGTTGGAATGTAGATCCTGTAACCTTTGGATGCCTTATTGTATCCAACAAAAAAAACTCTTGAAACTCGAAGGTTCAAGCTTAATTCTTTTCTCATTAGGAACAGGAATGTAAATTGAACAACCAAAAACATGAAAATGCAATACCTCTAGTTTCTCACCATAAACTCTTCCTATGATGTTTTTGTTGATATTATGGTAGTTGCGGGAGGTATTAACCTCCACGTGTAACCCTGACAAGAATAGAATATTCTGGGAAGCAAGAAGAAACCCTAAAGCATTGGACATAACCCTAGAAGACAAGTCGGCTAAAGGAAATATTTAATATTGAGCTTTTAGCCTCTAGAATGAGAAGTCGACCCAGACAACTAAGGAGGAGCAGTATAAATACAAGACGCCAGATCTCATTTGGCACACACAACTTGCAACTACATAAATATAAGAGTGCACATTGCAGAAACTGAGTAAGTGTGCAAGTCTGGAGAGTAGTTGCAACTACAACTACTGCAACCTATATTCTCGGTTTAAGCTTGGACTTTCTATTGGTTATGGTTTGGACTTTATGCCTTGTGTGCTAGCTCTAGAGAGAGGTACACTACATTGATTGTCTATTAGGCCTAGGGTTTGCTTCCAGAATCATTATCTGTCAAGGTTAAGGTGCTCGGGGGTGGCTTCGACCTATCGTTGGGTGACAATATTTCTATATTGTCCATGGTTAAATGAGCACACCTATTATTTTATAACAGGTTATGGGCCCACCCTATCTTTGGACAATCTAACCACTGGAAGATAGATTGGGAGGATTTGCTCAGTTACAATTGCAGTTGCAATCAAAGTTTTTGTTGCAGCAACGAAACCCTAACCCTCTTGTTGAAGCACCTTAAGTGAAGAGATTGACCTAATTTCTGGATAGCCTAGTGCGCCTTAACCTAGCACAACTCCTGGTACTCTAAGCAAGCTAAGACGTCAAGTTTGAGTTTTTGGTCAAAGTCAAAGGTTGACCAAGTCAACACGATCATGACTTACTCTATGAAGTCATAAAACAAGTTAGAAGGGGCCTCTAACTTCAGAGCATGGAAGACAAGGATTGATCTCATCCTTGCCAAGAATAAAGTGTTGGATATCGTGAAAGGAAAGATCGTGGAACCACAGTTTAAAGAAGGAAAAGAGAAGGAACCTTAGAACGTTGCAGTTATGGAGAAGTTCAAAGACAGTGACATCAATGCCATGAGTATCATAGTGGACTCTGTAAAAGACCACTAGATACCCTACATATCTCATCTTGACTCATCTAAGAAGATGTATGATTCCCTAACTAACCTCTTCTCAGTCAGAGACATTGGACAAGTAATGAGTCTGAAGAATGAGCTCCGTGACATGAAAATAAATGATGATGACATCATAACATCATACCTTGTGAGAATCTCTCAGTTAAGAGATCAACTACAAGCTATTGAAGAAATCATTTCAGAGAAGGAACTGGTAAATATAGTACTCAATGGTCTTCCCAAGACAGGGGATGCATTTGCCACAAGCATGAACACAAGAAAGTATTATCCCACATTTGAAGAACTCTGGACATGTTGTGCACAAGAAGAATCAAGGATTAATGCAAAAGATAAACCCCAAAAGAAATACAATGATCAAGCTTTCACATCAAGGTTCAAGAATTTCAGGAATAAGAAGAAGTTTGGCTCAAGGAAGAAACCAATTCAAGAAAAGGATATGTCAAAGATACAATGCTCCAACTGTCGAAAATATGGTCACTACAGGAACCACTGTCCTGAGTTAAGAAAAAGGAAGGAAACAGACGAAGCAACAGTTGCCGAAGAAAGGGAACCCTCAAAGAAAGTCAACCAGGATAAAACAAACTTCTTCTTCTAAGTCAAGGTAACAATATTCTTCATAGTTCTTGTACATACCATGTTTACATAGTTTCTGTACATATCTTGCATATCTATTTCTTAGAAGATACGATGTTCAAGTGAAACAATACCTATGGAAGAATAACAAGATAAGGATTGCTATCACGATGACTACAGATCAAGAAATACACATGAAAATATATAGTACATTGACAATCCTTGGTAACAAATCCCGTGGAAGCTATTACATAAGTAACTACTACAAGATAAGTCAAAATCATAATCAAACTTGAAGAAAACCCAGAAGAAGTCAAAACATAAAGAAGTCAACAACCAAGAAGAAATTAGAAAAAGACTTGTGACACCTTGCAGAAGGCAATAAGAATGCAGATGAAAACGTGGACTATCTCAGATGGAGGGAGATGATTACAAAATTCCAAAAGAAGAGCATGCATTCATGCATGAAGCAAGAATTAGGAGGGAGCTAATCCTAAATAATATGATCCATTGAGGATTATGAAGTATCTATCCATGTTCCCATTGAAAGTAGCAACCATGAAAAGCATCACATGTTCAATTTGACTTTAGAAGAAGTCTTCTTCGAAAAGAA
>ML833669.1:28162-38601 GCA_009831015.1 Picea engelmannii
GACTTCAAAGAAAGGAAAAGATTGCAGATATCACTGCAGATCAGTTCTAGACCGTTGGGCAATGGAGTCATAAGTATCTTGCTCAATGAAGGCATTTAAACTGCCTATCAAACAAAGGATTTATGTGGTGATGAGGAGAAGAAAAACAACAAGTGTTTGAGTGATAAACGATGAAAGATGGGCAATATGACAACAGATCCTCTACCGCTTCAGGAATCCATAGATCAAAGATGCTACATCCAGACAAGAAGAAAAACAAGAAGTGTTTGAGTGATAAATGATGAAAGATGGGCAAGATGACAACAAATCCTCTATCGCCTCAAGAATCCATAGATCATAGATGCTACATCCAGACATGAAGAAAAACATAATTGAAACTTAGAAGACAGTCTGATAAAAACAACTCAAAGGAATCTTCAATAACATAATAGTTTACAATCCATGCCCCTCAAGCTTACAATTTGAAAAATACAGTGCTTTGCCCCTAACACTCTCTCGAGTTATCTGTCATTGAAACCCCCCCTCCTTGTTTCTCATTCATCTGATGTATTTATGCTCAAAACAATAGACCACAGCTAGGAGTGCGAGTTGGCCATCACGTCCAAGGCTCTTCGTCTGTGCATCCTTCTGTCAGACTGTGCGTGTATCCTTCCGTTAGATGCAAGTTTTGATCAGCATAGGCCTATAAGAAAAACTGTCCATCGTGGTACCTTGGGTTGACAGTTCTGTCTCCTCGACCAGAGCTTCCATGCTTTCTATTTATGGTGTGAGTCGAGGTTTCAACCACCACTCCTTCGTTTTATTAATTGCTCTTTTTTCGGGATCATGATGAGGATTTGATGCCTAGAAGGCCGCCACTTGTTGTTCACGGATTGGGCGTTGAATAAGCATGTGAATTTGGGGGGCATGGATTGTAAACGAACCGATGTTTACAAAGGATCTTATTTATGTACAATCCTAAACTAATTGATGTTTACAATCTTGAGGGGCATGGATTGTAAACTATTATGTTATTGAAGATTCCTTTGAGTTGTTTTTATCACACTGTCTTCTAAGTTTCAATTCTGTTTTTCTTCTTGTTTGGATGTAGCATCTTTGATCTATGGATTCCTGAGGCGGTAGAGGATCTATTGTCATCTTGTCCATGTTTCATCGTTTATCACTCAGACACATTCTGTCTTCCTTCTCCTCATCACCGCATAAATCCTTTGTCGGATAGGCAGTTTAAATGCTTTCATTGAGCATAATACTTATGACTCCATTTCCCAACGGTCTAGAACTGATCTGCAGTGATATTTGTTGTTTTTTCCTTTTTTTTTTGAAGTCCTGTTGATCCACCTACTCAAACCATTTCAATACATTTACATTTTGATGGGTATCGGGCTTATCCTCTTGCAGTCTGAGGGTGACTCTCAGTGCTAACATTAATGGCATCGTTGCAGGGGACGAAAGTGAAGATATCTTCCCGGGAGAATGACAACGAGGAGATCCAGTTTTAGATGGTGAACTGAAGTTGGACACATTTCTCTAACTGCTTATCTTTCACCATGGAGACTCCATTATTTAGAATCTGTTGGTGACTCCACTGGAAGGAGACAAATCAAATGACTATGAAGAATATCCTAGCCAGGAGGTTTGCCCCACTAAATTTCTCAGCCATAGTTGGTTATCCACATCTCGTGCCTCAAATTGATGAATGGTGAGATCTGCTGCCAAGATTTTATGAAGGTGAGAATGAAAACCCACTTGAACATGTTCTGGGATTTCATGCTTTGATGCAACAGGTTGACATACAACATGAAGACATACGTATGAAGTTGTTTGTGTACTCTCTTCAAGGAGATGCTCGTATTTGGTATCACTCTCTTGAGCATTCTAGTGTTTCTTAACTCATAGAGTTTCATGCAGTTTTTAATATTCATTATCAAAAGTGTTATTCCTCTGAGTTAATTTATCATAGTTTTTGTGAGGAGTGTAAAGACTATGTTCAGGATATAACTGATTCTTATGAATGTTGTGAGAATGAAGAAGATGCCTTGGGTGAAGAATCTGCTCTTTCTCTTTCTTGTTCATTTGCATCAGATAAAAACTGTGTTTGTTGTCTGAATAAGGAAAGTGCAGAAATTGAGTCTGTTATGGAAGTTGATATTCTTTGTAACCCTGTCTCTAAAAAACCTACATATGAGCAACCTATTTTTGACTCATATGATGATGATAAGATATTGTTTCCTGGATTAAATCTTGAAAGGCAACCTGTGTTTAGTAATGAAGAACAATTTTCTCATGTTTGGCAGAAGATACCTCTTGGTATGTCATTCAAGGCTCCTCCTTTATTTGATCATTATGGAGACAATGATGAAGACGCTGAGGCATTTTTTGTCTTAGAAGAAAAAAGCATTAGCAACCAACCTTTTAATGAAAATGAAAGCTTTTACCAAGAGCAACATGATAGAGAGAAAGAGCCATCCATTGATATACATGAGGAGATTTCTTGCCATCAACTAGCATGTGTTATCAGAGAAGATAAAAGAGAAGTGGATCAACAACCTGCATCAACCATTCATTCACTTGTGCTTGCCACATACATTCAACCATGCGTGAGCAGTTGTAAAGCAAAACAAGTTTTCTGTTTGCAACCCAATAAGTCTTATCACCTATTTTATGACTCTGTGGAGTTATATATGGAGTTGAGTTTTCCAAAAACACTGGAGCCTGCAAAATTATTCATCTTATCATCATTTGGGGGTATTGTCAGTATTCCAAAACATGTTTTGATTCTGCTGTCATACTTCCCTTACCTTTTATAAATCATTTGCAGTGAAAAGAAGAATTATGTTACCAAATAGTTTGGGTGGCTATGGTGGAAGTTTGTTTTCACCTAGCGCATTGTAAACATAGGTTAGTTTAGGATTGTACATAAATAAGATCCTTCTGGAGCATGTGCGTTTGTTTTCTTTTTAAGTTGAGTAGTGTACATGTAAGCCTGTTGTCTTCAACAAAATGCATTTGAGTTCGACTCCACAACCCAACAACTAAGGCATTGAAACTGCTTCTTCTTGGAAGCTCACAAGGAGCATGCCATCCCCTGTGGAGCCAAATGTTATCACATGAAGTTTTCCAGGGTCGCAGGTGACAACCATGAGCACAAGCAACAGGCGGGTGTAGTTTGTAGCAACAAAGATCCCATGCGCAGTTCAGTTTAGCGCCATCTCTAAGCGCGTTTGTAAGGATTCCATACTTGGCGAGCGGATAAATTTTAGTGGGGGCACTAAAATAGCAAGCATGGCCAAATCACAGACCGTGGCTAGATCAACGAACACCAGTCATTTCGGCACCGCAAACTGCACTGGTGTTAAAATCCAAAAGCGGTCCGAAACCCAAACCACGGTACTACGGGTAAGCTACGTGGCGAAAGATGGTGCATTTCGGGCCCAAAAGTGGTGTGGGTCCAAACTTTTTGACGGCCCCGAAATCACGTGCTCATTCAGTGCCGTATCCAAGGACAACACGTGGTCGCCCCCTAGTTGTGACGTTGTGTCTTGATCCTAAGGAGGATTTAGCTAATGAACAAGGACTAACTTTTGCGGCCCGAATTTTCATGCTTATTCAATGCTCAATCCGTGAACAACATGTGACGACCTTCTAGGCATCAAATCCTTATCTCGATCCTGGAAAAAGAGCAGTTAATAAAACAAGCGAGTGGTGGTTGAAACCTCGACTCACACCATAAATAGAAAGCATGGAAGCTCTGGCCAAGGAGACAGCACTGTCAACCCAAGGTACCACGATGGATAGTTTTTCCTGCAAGCCTATGCTGATCTGAGCTTGCGTCTGACAGAAGGATGCGTAGTTGAAGAGATTTGTTTAATATCTTGTTTTCGATTCCATTTAAGATCAAAATCTATAAATATGTAGCTGAAGAGATTTGTTTAATTTTATGCATATTGTCGTATATTGCCCGTTATTTTTCTTAATAAAATTGTTGAGTTGGTTATGGTTCCAAATCTATTTGCATGCACTATATAAAAATATTAAACACAAGAAAACACATCCAGAAACCTTTTGAAACTCAGCCAGAAACCCCAGTGCATCAGATTTGTAGTCACAACCCCAGATTTAGCAGTTGATATCTAGAGTCGAGGATCTGGGGATATTACAGTGGTATCAGAGCCTTCTTCTTGTCATCCTGTGAAGAACATCTTGACTCATGACCCCATGATTTCGAGAATAGGAGAAGAATACCCAAAGGGCAGAGGTCACATCGAGGACGAGTAAATTCAGTGCCATAGGGGTCATAGTAGAGACAAAAGGGATATAAACAAGAGAGACTACACTCCCTTCCATATCCATTTAGATACAGAGCTAGAGACAGAGGACAAAGAAAGAGATCATATTAGTTCAAGGATAGAGGCCGAAATAGAAAATAAGATGGGTGACATACATGATATTCTAGAGGGCAAGGGGAAATTCCCAGAGGTCCCTTATGACAGTACCTAGGCTATGTTGAATGATCTCACTAGAGGGCAATGGGACACGATGAACACCATAACATAGATGGAAATTAGTACACAACTGATCTAGAAAAACGTGGGAATGATTGGTGAAAACATAACAGGTGGAGCGAGTGGTTCTATGGGACACCAGGGAGGTGGAGCTAGTGGATCTAGTGGGAACCCAACGCCAACACCCCCCCAATGCCAATGCCAACACCCCCCATAAGTGAAACATAGGGAGAAAACAAAAGAAAACAAATATGGGTCCTGGAAACAAGTCCTAATGAGGTACCAATGTACAAACTCTCATAAATAGAGAAAAGGAGAAAAACCCATAGAATAAAAAACCCTCTCCAAAAATGAGTCAATCTCCAATGCATATTCCAAAATACTGAGGCAATGAGAGCTGAATACACACCCCCAAATTAAATTGATCCTCTATAATTGAGTCTCAATGCAAAAGGCTTGATGAGGTACTCATTTACAACTGAGAAAACATCATATGTTGAGTGTCCCTATGGATGCCAATCCATCTCACCAGAGTGCATGGGTCATTAGTTGTTGCAACCTCTAAGTTAATATATGAATAAGTGTTGTGTATAAGGCTCACTCTGAATACACTTGATCTTGATCGAACAAAAAATGGTGAAGCATGAAGAATCACTCGAGGAATCATTGCACACCATCTCCCCACAGCGTTGAACTAGGTGGTCGTAGATGATGGCAATGGATGTCACAAATGATGGCGGAGTATGGAGGTGCTAGTAGAACATGACATCATTGATTTTGAACAACCATGAAACAACACTCCAAAGTGGCTAGCTCCAAGTCCTACAAAACAAGGTTGGTCATGGAGATAAACTCCTGGTGACACTCTAAGAAGTTTTGCACAAATGGTCCAAAATCCACTACTCAAGGTGCAAAAAGAGAGGTACCAAAAACAAAAACCATCATGGACAACAATCCTGGATATGGGTCTCGTGTACAAGTGAGGAATCAATTCTCTTAATCTACCCAGCCCATGAGAAAAAACAAGAATCTAAAAAAATGCATCAAATGTGGCGCACAACCAACAGTTGGAAAGAGAGAGAAATGCTCTTTTCAATTCCCGAAAGAGATAAAGAAATGAGCTATAGGCTATGAGGATCATTCATGATCCAGGTTCATCCATGAATATCCACATGGTTAGGACATGAGGCCATTAGGGTAAATAAACAAGCTATATAGTCTTAAAGCTCACACAACCCCACTCATTGCTCTCATGAATGGACCAATTTTCTCACTATTGAGCACACTAGGCACCTCATATAACCATCAATCCACTGTGAAACTATCTTCTAACTTCCATACACACACAAGGGAAGGTCTCTCCCTTATTTTCTTAAGGGTCCCTCAAGAAATATTCCCCTTTAGTGCTCTAGTGTTGGAAAAAAGTGTCCAACTACCAATTGTCTTCTAGGAAATCCCAATGAAGTAATACATTGCCCCCCATCAAGACAATGCTTGCAACAATGTCAAGTGGTAATGGTTTCATATTTGCACAACCTCTATGAACACCTTGGACTTAATATGGAGAATGTAGCATCCCAAATGAAGTCATGCTCAAGATAATGATAATGGAAGAATGCGAATGAGAATGTGTAAATCCCTATGAGGTACATGGGAGTTAATTGATGGGATATCACAATTTTCTGAGACGATTGTACTTCCACTTACAAGTTCTCCATACTTCTTATTTATGTGAGAAGACTTTTCTTCACCCACCTCTTCACGCATTCATGATTTGAATTCTAAGTCAATGGTGATGGGTGAACTTCATTTAATGCACTTGACAAAAAATATACGAGTCCCTAGGTTGACACTTTGCAATAGAGGTTTTCATTCCCATGAGCCCCCTTCCATTTTCCCCTTTCGTAGTCTTCATAGCCATCTTGGACCATTATTTATTATATTATATTCCAACAATGTATTTTAACATAACATTGAGTTGCACCATGGTAGTGTTTCCTCATTATCCAATAGAGATTGTATTTACAACGTATATGCATAACCATTCTCTAGTTGAGCTTTGGCCTTGAGCTCTACATTGGGACATGTAAGACATATTTTAAAAAATTACACTATGGGATCATTTATTTACACTCCCGTGGCTCAAAACCTATCATTACAACCATGCATTTACAATTTATACACAATCTAATCCAATACCTTCCAAGGACCAAAACTAGGGTATTACATTTGGTGGTGTTTTCAACCTCTTAGGAATTCACATGAAGACAATAATTTCATGTCATAATCCAAAAATGAACAGAGTCAACAGTTTTCGAGATTTCAACATTTTAGCACAGGGTGAAAAGAACTAGTGTATATTTTCAGCTATGATCCCCTTAGACTTGGACATTGTAGGAGGATGAAGATGAATGATATACAAGTTGAATTTTACCAAGGTTCAATCTAATAGGTGATTGTCCCTATTCCCCACTATTCCAAGGGAGAAGGAAATGCACCATCAAATTTGAGAAACTTCCTTGAATTTGAGGAGACTTGACTTGAATTTGAGGAACGTTCCTCAAATTTGATTTGAGGATAATCCTGAAATTTGAGGAACCTTCCTCAAATTCAAGTAAGAACTCCTAGTAGGAATCATATCCTTGGTGGATACCTCTTTCTAGTAGGAGTAAGGTAGCAAAATGATCCATACTTGTCTTCCATTTGAGGAACCTTAATCAAATTAGGATAACCTCCAAAAATTTAACTAAATTTCCCCAAATGGTAGCCAACTAAGGGCCTTTCAATGACGTTCCTTCTACTAGAAAGGGGTCATGAGAAACCTCCCACTAAGAAGCCTATTTTGGATGATATCGTCTTTCTAGTCAAAAAAATACCATCGAAGTTTCCAAGCTAGTTTTTTTTTTAAGTAGAAAATTCATGTGTCATTGAAATTTCCAAGCTAATTTTTTTTTAAGTAGAAGATTCATCTTAAACTTGAATATATCGATTTTCCACATATTTCAATTAATAGATTAATATGTTCACACACTTGAAATACATAATTAAATGAGTTTTTCTATTATACTTTTATCATATCTGAATTTGAAAATTTTGAAATTTTGGTTTTTACTTTTTTACACACATACATACACATATACACATATAATTAGACAATTTTATGGCATTTTGAAAATGTTATAATTAAACAAAATTTTATAGCATTTTGAAAATATTAATTTTTTTTTAAATAGAAAGTTTTTACTATATAACATTATTCATTTAAAACATATATATATATATATATATATATATATATTTTTTTTTTTTTTAATTTAAAATTAAAAAATTGACATATTTTTTAATAAAATAATTTCAATTTTTTTTTAAAACTAACATAAAAAAAATTCCATATTAAAATTATTAAAATTGATAAAAACATTCCCTATTAAAATTATTAAAATTGATGTTGGTGATGTATTTTAAAAAAAATATAAAAAATATTCTTTTAAACTTTTAAGAAATGATTAAATTAACAAATTCATCTTAATATTCACAACAATGATGACATCCAAGCAACATAATACTATCTCGTTATAATAGTTTAAACGTACTCATGGAGAAGATGAGAGAGAAAAAACGGAGATGAGAGAGAAAAAACAATGGGATAAAAATGAGCCAAAAAGTTTGGAGAAAGCTTTTGTATCAATAAAATATGAATGTTAATTTGTTAAAAAAATATGGAAAGGAAGGAAATTGTTAAGTCAAATGAAAAGGATGATCTTGTTAAAGTAGAATGTAATGTTGAAAAGTTATGAATATTTATTAATGCTGACGAATTAAAAAAAAATAAAAATAAAAATGGAATGGAATCCTATCATAAGGATATGTTTGAGGATTAAAATGGAATGGAATCCTTTTATAAGGATATGTTTGTTACTTATAATGAGAATAAAATCTATAGGATATGTTTGTTACTTATAATAAGAATAAAATCTATTATTAACGTAGAAGACAATTTTATGATAGAGTTAAAAGAGTATGTTATTATATTAATTTGGAGTTTTTTTTGATCATAAAACAATAATTATATTGATAAAGTTTTATTGTAAGTAATAAATGAAATTGGTGTATGATGCTAAAGTATAAGGAGGTATATATATTTTATTTGGATTTGAATCTGTGATCTTTTCATGTATTCATGATTTGAATTCTAAGTTAATGGTGATGGGTGAACTTCATTTAATACACATGACAAAAAATATACGAGTCCCTAGGTTGACACTTTGCAATAGAGGTTTTCATTCCCATGAGCCCCCTTCCATCTTCCCCTTTTGTGGTCTTCATATCCATCTTGGACCACTATTTATTATATTGTATTCCAACTATGTATTTTAACATAGCATTGAGTTGCACCATGGTAGTGTTTCCTCGTCGTCTAATAGAAATTGTATTTACAACTTATATGCATAACCATTATCTAGTTGAACTTTGGCCTTGAGCTCTACATTGGGACATACAAGACATATTTAAAAAAATTACACTATGGGATCATTTATTTGCACTCATGTGGCTCAAAACCTATCATTACAACCATGCATTTACAATTTATACATAATCTAATCCAATACCTTCCAAGGACCAAAACTAGGGTATTACATTTGGTGGTGGTTTCAACCTCTTAGGAATTTACATGAAGACGATAGTTTCATGTCATAATCCAAAAATGAATAGAGTCAACAACTTTCGAGATTTCGACATTTTAGCACCAGGTGAAAAGAACTAGTGTATATTTTCAGCTATGATCACCTTAGACTTGGACATTGTAGGAGGATGAAGATGAATGACATACAAGTTGAAGTTTACCAAGGTTCAATCTAATAGGTGATTGTCCCTATTCCCCACTATTCCAAGGGAGAAGGAAATGCACCATCAAATTTGAGGAACTTCCTTGAATTTGAGGAGGCTTGACTTGAATTTGAGGAAGGTCCTTCAAATTTGATTTGAGGATAATCCTAAAATTTGAGGAACTTCGTCAAATTCAAGTAAGAACTCATAGTGGGAATCATATCCTTGGTGGATACCTCTTTCTAGTAGGAGTAAAGTAGCCAAAGGATCCATACTTGTCTTCCATTTGAGAAACCTTAATCAAATTAGGATAACCTCCTAAAATTTAACTAAATTTCCCCAAATGGTAGACAACTAAGGGCCTTTCGATAACGTTCCTTCTACTAGAAATGGGTCACAAGAAACCTCTCATTAGAAATCTTATTTTGGACAATATCCTCTTTCTAGTCAAAGAAAAACCATCTAAGTTTACAAGCTAGTTTTTTTTTTTAAATTAAAGATTCATCTTAAACTTGAATATATCGATTTTCCACATGTTTCAATTATTAGATTAATATGTGCACATACTTGAAATATATAATTGAATGAGTTTTTCTATTATACGTTTTAGAGTGGAAAGTTTTTACTATATAACAATATTTATTTATTTAAGACTTGTTTTTTATTTATTTATTTAAAAAAAAAATTAACTTATTTTTAATAAAATAATTTCGAAATTTTTAAAAAATAACATAAAAAATATTTCATATTAAAATTGTTAAAATTGATAAAAATATTCTATATATATATTGTTTATATATTTTTAAGAAAATATAAAAATATTTCTTTAAACTTTTAAGAAATCATTAAATTAACAAATTAAACTTAATATTCGTAACAATGATGGCATTCAAGCAACATAATAATGTCTCTTTATAATAGTGTATAAATCTACTCATGGGGGCGATGAGAAAAAAAAAAATGGGATAAAAATGAGCCAAAAAGTTTGTAGAAAGCTTTTGTATCAACAAATATGAAGTGTTCATTTTTCAGAACAAAATGGGAAGGAATGATATTTTTTTAAGTGAAATGAAAAGGATGATATTGTTAAAGTAGAATGTAATGTTGAAA
>ML833669.1:57684-78850 GCA_009831015.1 Picea engelmannii
TATATATATATATATATATATATATATATATATATATATATATATAATTTCGAGAATCTTTTTCCTTTTGAATACTTCTATCTTGTAAAATTTTGAAGTGTTTTTCCTCTAATGGTAAAATGTTACATTGCTAAAAATTTGCATAGAGAAGTTTCCTATTAGTTTCCACCAAAATCAAGAGTTCCTATTGTATTTCAAGAACATTTTTAAGTGAAGGTATTTGGGGTAAAATCGTGAAGTATTTTTTCCTTTTGTAAAATTTAACATTTCATTTATTTTTTAACATAAATGTTAATTTTTTCCCTCCTTGTGGATTTGTTAAAGGTCTTTTTTTTCTTTATACTTGAATGATTTTTGTGTTGTTTTGGGAAAATGATGCTTATATTGATTTTAATAACAACTTTTGAGATTTTTAATAAGCAAGTAACTTTTGGTTGTGTGACTTGAACACCTTTAGCTGTGACTTGAGCATGGCCTCTTCCTCCCAAATCTTTTAAAACGAATAAATAGAATTAATAGATTTATCAAAAATGCACTCACATCTCATTTTCCATATTAAGGAAGAGACTAAGTGAACTAGAATACCCTCTTCCTCCCAATTAATATAAGTATAGACTTTTTTTTCTTTATACTTGAATGATTTTTGTGTTGTTTTGGGAAAACAATGCTTATATTGATTTTAATAACAACTTTTGAGATTTTTAATAAGCAAGTAACTTTTGATTGTGACTTGAGCACCTTTAGCTGTGACTTGAGCATTACCTCTTCCTCCCAAATCTTTTAAAATGAATAAATAGAATTAATAGATCTATCAAAAATGCACTCACATCTCATTTTCCATAATTAATATAATGATGCTATAGTAACTCTTTTCTATAGCTTTTAATTAAGGAAGAGACTAAGTGAACTAGAATACCCTATAATAACAACTTTTCAATGTAATACACCCTACAAATTGAATGCAACTCTCTCCTAAAATTGATTCCAACAATCATGAGCAACATGAAAACCACAAAAGATATGTTTCATTGATTTCGTCTGAGAGCATATAGGGTACCTATCATTTGGTCGTGAGATGCAATTGTTGTATCTTTGCAACAAAGCTATATGAAACATGATTTTGATCTTATAGTATTGCAACAAAATGTTATGAATTGATTTGTAAAATGTCATGGATATTCCACTATAATAATTTGTCACAACATATCTTGCAATAATTATGAAATATTTTATTATGCAGTTTATTCCCTTAGATCTCATGTTTGATATTATTAGTGTAACATTCAAAATTATGGAAATAAGTAAAATCAAACTAAAATAAAAAAACAATTAACACACCATCCACACAAATGGACACAAGATGTGACATGGGAAACCCAATACTAGATAAAACCTAGCTAGAAGGCGAGGGCTATGCTTTGCTATTTTTTTTATCAGTTATGAAATGGAAATACAAAGAAAAAGACATTCACTATGGAGTTGCCATGGACATTGTGGCATGAATGGTTGCTACATAATCTTCTATCTCCTCCTATGTTATGTTTCAATATCCCACTTATATATGTTTTTCTCAACTACGACACACTAGCAATACCAAAAGAATGGAAGCCCTTTTCTTCCCAACAACCTAGTATTTAGCATAGCTTAATAGTTGTCTAGGGTTAGGTTAGTGTTTTTTCATGCCTAAACCCTCAATTAGTTTGAGGGTTTTGGAGCCTCTAGAATCTTCTTGAAATTCCACATGTAACTAGCCCCACATGTCTTAGTAATGGGGGTTTAAGTGACATCCACTTAGTACCATGGTGGTCAACTTGTAGGTGACATAAGAGGTGTTTTTTTCACTATTGGTGATCTAGGTGAATATTGGTGGCCACCCACCTTTTTCCACTGGCTCAAAACAATTTTTTGGCAATTTTGGCAATTTACTATTTTTAGCAGGTTTTAACTTCCGGGGCCATTTTGAGGGCCTAAATGAAGGTATTTTGAGATAGAGGTGCTAAATAATAGCCAAAGGAATGATTGATCCCCCAAAATGAATCTCCTCGATGATACCTTTCCAATGAGCTATCATACGCCTAAAACGGAGATCGTATGCAAAAGTTACGACCCCGGGAAGTTGATGTACTAACTTACCCAAACGGGGCCCACATGACTTTTGGCGCTTCATCTCCTAGGGGTAGGTTTTTGGATGTCTAGGGTTTTTGAAATTCCTATTTATTGTAAAAAGGCCTTCAGAGCCTCATTGTAATCATTTTCTTGCGAATGGGAGTAACCGTCACATCTCTTCTTAGAGATAAGCTACCACCATTCTAGCGAGTCTTTCACTCTGTATTTTTACAGTCTCTATACATTTATTTCATTAATAGAAATCGTGTATTACTGTACATCTGTGTTTATGGTTGCATATATGATACATTTCTGTTATATTATTGAATATCTGTGATATCTCTGTGCAATTCTTTATTATATCTCCGATCTCTTTTCGTGCCGAAAAGAATCCAGATCAGTGGTATCAGAGTAGGCTTATCTTAATTGTTTTTTCAGTGTATGTCCCCAAAGAGGTCTGAGTATAGCAAGTTGGGTCTCAAGATTGTCTCGCTTGAAGACAATTTCTCTCGCACACCCAAAAACCCTCAATGGCAGAAGAAAAGAAAAACAACGGAGTAGACAATCCTATCAATCTGTTACTTGAGCAAGCTCTCACGCGACAGAGGGACGAAATGATGGAGAATTTTTCCCACATCCTTAAACGCCTGCTGATAGAATTAGGCGAATCTTCATCAAGCAGCCACTTTGGAGGCACCTCACCTTTCAAGGTACAAGTTAATTTTGGTATTCCTGTATTTGAAGGACAGATAGATGCAGAAGCCTTAGAAAAATGGTTAACTCTGCTAGAAGGTTATTTCTTTGTTCGCAATTTTTCTGACAAAGAAAACTTCACGTTCACACTCCTTAAAGCTCTCCCTCATGTCAAACATTGGTGAGAAACTTATTGGGAGAAAAGTTCCACAAAGGAGTCTGGAATATATGAGGCTGATCCCACTTGGGATTTTTTTGCGGATGCAGTAAAGGAACAATATTACCCTGTTGGAAACTATGAAGACCAGTACATGAGATGGACCACATTGCGACAAGAGAGGGGCCAAGCATTTCTGGAGTTCATCAATACCTTCCATACCTTGTGCACCAAGATGGGTATCAAAGACTCCAAGCGACATTTGGTTCTAAAATACTGTGGGGCTCTACACAGATACATCCAGACTGAAATGGATTTTCTGGACATCTCATCACTCGGTGCTGCTTATCGATATGTTGTTAAATTGAGCAGAAATTAAAGCACCAGAACAAATGGGAATTCCGGTCTGGAAATCTGCAACAACCAAAGTATGACAAATACGACCCTAACAAACAGTCTTCTGAAAACCAGTCCAAGACACAGGAAAAGAAGGGTCACAGGAAGACAAAGAAGGACACCAGAAAATGGTGTGATTTCCACAAAATCCCCTGGCACAACACGAATGAATGTCGCTCAAAATAGTCATTGGTGGTCGAGATCAAATACAAGGAGCCGAACCCTGATTCAGAATCTGATTATGAAAATATCGGTAAAGGACAGATCATTGACACAGACCCCACTGCTATTGTCATGACCGCATCAATTCAACTGGAAGAACCAATAGATCCTGAAGAGGGGGAACACCTTTTTCATTCACAGATGTGGGTGAAGGGGGCCCCACTGCATTTTATTATTGATAGCGGAAGCCAAAAAAACCTCATCTCAACAGAGGTCATCAAACAGTTGGGATTGTCGACAACACCACACTCGCAACCATACACCATCGGGTGGCTTCGGAAAGGATGAGATCTTTGTGTCAGCCAACAGTGCTGATTGTCATACAACATCCAACCCTTCAAGGATGAGGTATTATGCGATAATTCCCCACTGGATGTCTGTGATGTTTTCTTGGGCCAACCATATATGTAGAGATGCCATGTTGTTTATGAGTCTCGACCTCGTAGTGTCATTGTTACTTTGGGGGGTCAACTCTACAAAATACAAAAGGTAGTTCCAACTATTGTTCCACCTAAAAATTGTCGCAAGGTAGTATCTCATACTGCAAAATTCAGCTTCTTCATAATCTGTTCAAAAGGGGAACAAAAGGACACTGCAACGACTATAGCCTCGTCCCCTGCACCTTCTATCCAACAGAAGTAGGTCGAAAAGGTTGCAGAAAAGCACAAAGATTACTTCTGCACACCTTCCTCTCATGTATCTCTACTTGTTGAACAACCTCAACTTCAACAAGTTCATGATAGACGTCCACAAACTAAGAAGTGCAACGTCTCCAACAATACAAGCAGCTCACCAAGATGCAGATCCAACAAATGCTCTTCCCTCTCCCCCGGGAACTCAACGAAGTGGAGACCATTGCTTCCTAAGGAGGGAGGATTGATCCAGGTGAATATCAATGGCCACCCACCTTTTCCAACTGGCTCAAAACAATTTTCTAGCAATTTTGACAATTTACTATTTTTAGCAGGTTTTAACTTACGTGGCCATTTTGAGGGCCTAAATGAAGTTTTTTTGAGATAGAGGTTCTCAACAATATGTGAAGGCATGATTGAGCCCCCAAAATGAATATCCTCGATGATACCTTTCCAACGAGCTATCATACGCCTAAAACGAAGATCGTATGCAAAAGTTACGACCCCGGGAAGTTGTTGTACTAACTTACCCAAACGAGGACCACATGACTTTTGGTGCTTCATCTCCTAGGGTTTGGTTTTTGGATGTATAAGGTTTTTAACATTACTGTTTATTGTAAAAGGGCCTTCAAAGCCTCATTGTAATCATCTTCTTGTGAATGCGAGTAGCCGTCACATCTCTTCTCAGAGATAAGCTGCCACCATTCTAGCGAGTCTTTCAATCTATATTTTTACAGTCTCTATACATTTATTTCATTAATAAAAATCATGTATTACTGTATATCTGTGATTATGGTTGCATATATGAAACATTTCTGTTATATTATTGAATATTTGTGATATCTATGTGCATTTCTTTATTATATCTCCGATCTCATTTCGTGTCGAAAAGAATCAGGATTAGTGGTATCAGAGTAGGTTGCTCTTAATCATTTTTTCAGTGCATGTCCCCGACAAGGTCCGAGTATAGAAATTTGGGTCTTGAGATTGTCTCTCTTGAAGACAATCACTCTCACACACCCAAGAAACCCTCAATGGCAGAAGAAAAGAAAAATGACAGAGCAGATGATCCTATCAATATGTTGCTTGAGCAAGCTCTCACGCGACAGAGGGACGAAATGATGAAGAATTTTTCCCACACCCTTAAACGCCTGCCGATAGCATTAGGCGCATCTTCATCAAGCAGTCACTTTGGAGGCACTTCGCCGTTAAAGGTACAAGTTAATTTTGATATTCCTATATTTGAAGGACAGATAGATGTAGAAGCCCTAGAAAAATGGTTAACTTTGCTAGAAGGTTATTTCGTTGTTCACAATTTCTTCGACAAAGAAAACATCACCTTCGCACTCCTTAAATCTTTCCCTCATGTCAAACATTGGTGGGAAACTTACTGGGAGAAAATTTCCATAGAGGACTCTGGAATATATGGGGCCGATCCCACTTGGATTTTTTTTGTGGATGTGGTAAAGGAACAATGTTACCCTGTTGGCAACTATGAGGACCAGTACATGAGATGGAACACACTGCGGCAAGAGAGGGGCCAAGCATTTCCATAGTTCACCAATACCTTCCATACCTTGCTCACCAAGCTAGGTATCAAAGACTCCAAGCGACATTTAGTTCTAAAATACCGTGGGGCTCTACACCAGATACATCCAGTCTGAAATGGATTTTCTGGACATGTCATCACTCAGTGTTGCTTATCGATATGCTGTTAAAATTGAGCATAAATTTAATCACCAGAACAAACAGGAATTCGGGTTTGCAAATCCGCAAAAACAAAAGTATGACAAAGACGGTCCTAAAAAACAGTCTCTTGAAAACCAGTCCAAGACACAGGAAAATAAGGGTCATGGGAAGACAAAGATGGACACCAGAAAATGGTGTGATTTCCACAAAATCCCCTGGAAAAACACCGATGAATTTCGCTCAAAACAGTCATTAGTGGCCGAGATCAAATACAAGGAGACGAACCCTGATTCAGAATCTGATTCTGAAAATACTGGTAAAGGACAGATCATTGACGCAGACCCCACTTCTATTATCGCGACCGCAACAATTCAACTAGAAGAACATACAGATCTTGAAGAGGGGGAGCACCTTTTTCATTCGCATATGTGGGTGAAGGGGACCCCGCTACATTTTATTGTTGATAGCGGAAGCCAGAAAAACCTCATCTCAGCAGAGGTCATCAAATAGTTGGGATTGTCGACAACACCACACCTGCAACCATACAACATCAGGTGGCTTCAGCAAGAATGAGATCTTCGTGTCATCCAACAGTGTCGATTGTAATAAATCATCCAACCCTTCAAGGATGAGGTATTATGTGATGTTTCCCCACTGGATGTCTGTGATGTTCTCTTCGGCCAACCATATATGTGGAGACGCCATGTTGTTTATGAGTCTCGACCTCGTAGTGTCATTATTACTTTGGGGGGTCATCTCTACAGAATACCAAAGGTAGTTCCAACTATTGTTCCACCTAAAAAGTGTCACACGGTAGTATCTCATACTACAAAATTCAACTTCTTCACCATATGTTCAAAAGGGGAACAGAAGGACACTGCAACCACTACAGCCTCGCCCCCTACACCTTCTATCCAAAAGAAGCAGGTCGAAAAGGTTGCAGAAAAGCACAAAGATTCCTTTTGCACACCTTCCTATCATGTAGCTCGACTTGTTGAACAACCTCAGCTTCAACAGGTTCATGACAAACTTCCACAAACTAAGCAGCGCGATGTCTCCAACAACAATAATAATAATCTATTTTTAAGGTCACGGCCAAGCCATCACACCAAATTGGTGTATGAGACCCCCTTGTTTGTGGGACAAGGGACCCCCCTCCACCTAGCGATTTGACTGGTAAAGTCTACGAAGGTATACATACCCTACCCCCCTTTGGATTTGAACCTGTGACCTCTTAAGAGGAAACACATGTTCTTAACCATTAGGCCCACTCACCAAGATGCAGATCCAACAAATTGATCCGGATTTATGCAGGAATGGAATGTAAGAAGCAAATAACAGAGTGTGCACAATAGTATTGCAGAGAACACTGTGATACAGTAAACCCACACTTCTATTAATGAATGAAATAGAGAAACTGTAAAACTGTTGAACAATACATAGCTAGAATGGTGGTAGCATATCCCTGATAAGAGATGTGGCGGCTACGCTCATCCGTGACCAAGCTCATCACAAAAAGAGGCCGAAGGGCCTTATTTATCAAAAGCAGGAAGGTAGAAACCAAAAACCTAACCCTAGAAGATGAAACGCCAAAAGTCAAGTGGGCCATGTTTGGGTAAGTTAGTCCATCAACTTCCTGGAGTCATAACTATTGCATATGATCTCCATTTAGGGCGCACGATAGCTCGTTGGAAATATCTATCCGAGGCCTACAACGCTCGAGATAAAATAACATCGTAGACGCTATTTTTCAAGAGAAACATACCCAAAAAAACATCGTTTAGGGCCTCAAAATGGCCCCGTAAGTTCAGGACCCGAAAAAACTGCTAAAAATAGTAAATTACCAGAAATGCCAGAAAACTGTTTTGAGCCAGATGGAAAGGTGGGCGGACACTGATACCCATCTATATCATTCCTCCCCCCTTAAGAAGCAATGTTCCCCATTGCGTCAAGTGTCGGGATAAGATGGTGGAATTTCAGTTGAATTTGGCTCCGGGTGAGCCACTTGCCCTGATGCAGGAACTACCCAGCCTTCACAACTCGATAGAGATGGACACGTTGCTGGCGAGTGCCCTTGACCTGTGAATCCATGATCCGATCAACTGTTGCCTTCTCCAAACAGTCAGGGTTGAGTTCTGTTGGTGCCAACTGCTCGACCACTTCTGAGGTGTCCAACAATGGTGGAAAATAGGGGCGAAGGAGCTCAACATTGAATACAGGGTGCAAGCCAAGAAATGGAGGGATGCTTAATTCAAAAGAATTATCCCCGATAGCCTTGGTGATAGTATATGGCCCATAACGAAGTGGGCGTATCTTGCGATGAGGTCCCGTGAGTCTTTCTTTTTGCAAATGCAACCAAACCTTATCACCCACCTGGTATGTGTGTGGCACCCGATGCTGGTCATGACGTTGCTTGTACTTGGCATTGGCTTTTTCCAGAATGTCATGGACTTGTTGGCAAATGTGTTGGATCCGTTCCATAAATTTGGTGGCTTTCTCAACCTCAGTCTGAGCTCGACAAGATGTTGCCTGTGTGGAGGCAATGGGCAAAGCTACATCGATGGGGGCCAATGGTTGAAACCCCATGCATGCTTGAAAAGGGCTATGATCGGTAGAGCTATGAAGGGATCTGTTGTAGCTATGTTGAACATACGGCAGATTCTCCTCCCATGTGTGGGGGTGTTTAGAATTATACATTCGCAGGATATGCACAATCATGCGATTCACTACTTCTGTCTGCCCATCAATTTGGGGATGGAAGGCTGTCAAATGTGTGAGCTTGGTATCCATAAGTGACCAGAGGCTGGACCAAAATGTGCTGAGGAACCTACTGTCACGATATGAAATGATAGTCTGGGGTAGCCCGAAATGTACCCAGACGCGTTCAAAGAAGAGTTTAGCAGTGGCTTTGGTAGAGATACTTTTATTGCAGGTGGACAGAATGGCCAATTTAGAGAAGCGATCCACGACCACAAACACATAGTCATTCCCATGCTTGGTTGGAGGCAGTCCTGACATGTAATCCATGGAGATAGATTCCCAAGGCCCATTGGGAACAAGAAGAGGGGTATACAACCCTTGCTTCTTAATGGATGGTTTGGCGATGGCGTAGGCAGTGCAGGATCTGATATACTTTCTGACATCTTGTCAGAGCTTTGGCCAATAAAAATACTTTTGCAACACTGCTATTATCTTTTCGGTGCCAAAGTGCCCCGCGACCCGACTGTAATGCGCTTCCCAGATTAGCTTCACGCGCTCGCTTGAAGGAACACAGAGGTGGCCTAGGTGGCATAATAGTCTATCCTGGAGATGAAAATCAGTCACTGGAGTGTCTGCACAAACTGCTCAATAGGTGGCCAAAAAGTCAGGATCACTGTCATATAAGTGAGACCACCCAGAGGTTTCATGGCCACAAGAGTTAAGCACTGTGGTGAGTGTGGCCACAGGTGGTCGACTGAGGCAATCAACAACATGGTTGGTGTTGCCCTTCTTATATTTTATGTTCAGGTGAAATTGCTGCAGGTATGCAGACCACTTTTGGTGGCGGTCATTTTGCAATTTCCCTTGTGTTTGCACAAACTGCAGGGGCTTGTGGTCAGTGTGAATAACCGTCTCTTTGCCTAAGATGTGATGCTTCCATTGTCGGAAAGCTTGGAAAATGGAGTACATTTCCTTGTCATAGGTGGGGTACTTTCGAACTGTATCTGAAAGTGTCTCACTGTGATATGCCACTGGATGGCCATGCTGAGTGAGGACTGCGCCAACAACATAATTTGAAGCATCTGTCTCAATTTCAAAAGGTTGTTGCAGATCCGGGAGAGTAAGGATGGGCGCTGAACATAAGCATTGCTTAAGTTCCTCAAATGCTTGTTGCTGAGTAGGGGTCCAAAAGAATTTGGCTTTAGCCCCACCTTTGGTCATGTTTCTAAGGGCCTAAGCAATGTTAGAGAACCCCAACATGAACCTACGATAAAAGTTGGCCAACCCTAGGAAGCTGCAGAGCTCTATAATGGTCCTTGGGGTCGACCAGCCGCGAATGACTTGGATCTTGGCCGGATCCACATGCACACCTTGTTCATTCACAATGTATCCCAAATACTGAATTTCCTTCATCCCGAATGAGCATTTTTTAAGATTGGCATATAACTTGTGCTGTTGCAGGGTGCGAAGGACTTCCTCAATATGCTGTAAGTGGTCTTCCCATGTTCTGCTGAAGATGAGGATATCATCGAGATAGACGACCACAAAAGAATTGGTGAATGGTCGCAGTATATCATCCATCATCCTCATGAAGGTTGCCGGAGTGTTAGTTAAGCCGAAAGGCATGACCAACCACTCGAAAAGGCCTTCCCGAGACTTGAAGGCAGTCTTCCAGACATCAATCGCCTCAATTGGGACCTGGTGATAACCAGACTCCAGATCAATCTTGCTGAAATACTTGGCGCCCTTTAGTTGATCAAGGAGATCATCGATCCGGGGGATAGGATACCGATTCCGGACTGTGATTTTGTTTAAATCTCTATAATCAATATAGAGTCACCAAGTCCCGTCCTTTTTCTGTACTAGCACAATCGGCCTCCCGCAAGGTGAGGAGCTTGGTCGAATATGCCCCTTTTGGAGTAATTCCTCGATTTGGCACTTGATCTCTTCGTTTTCCGCGAGGGAACATCTGTAAACTGGCCCGTTCGGCATTGGTTCCCCAAGTATCAAGTCAATGGAATGCTTGACCTGACAATGGAGCAACACTCCGGCAGGGGAAGTGAAGATGTCTTGGTATGATTCCATGATCTTGTCTACTTGTCTGTGTTGTGCAGAGTGACCCTGTGTAGAGGTGGTGGATGTGGTTGCGGTCTTTCGTTTCCTTTTTGGACGAATCATCAGGAGGATGAATTTGCCGGTCTAGGAAATCACCTTCTTTCACTGCTTAGCTGTGATGAGAGAGACTGTAGTAGTGGGAACTACCTCTGGTATCCGGTAGCGTTGTTTTCTCAAAGTAACAATGACACTACGAGGCCTGGATTCATACACAACATGGCGTTTCCACATATATGGTTGACCTAAAAGAACATCAAAAACTTCAAGTGGAGAAACATCACACATTACCTCATCTTTGAAGGGTTTGATTCCATACGGTAGGCGACACTACTGGCTAACGCGGATGTCTCGCCCTGGAGTGAGCCACCAAATGTTGTATGGTTGCGGATGTGACAATGTTGGCAAGATCAACCGCTTGATGACCTCTACTGAAATCAGGTTCTTCTGGCTTCCACTATCAACAATGAAATGTAATGGCTTCCCTTGTACCCACATCTGCGAGTGGAAGAGGCGCTCCCCTTCTTCTGTCTCCTCTGGATCGTCGAGCTGGATCTTTGTGGTGGCAATGGTGACATTGGGTTCTACTTCAATGATCTTCCTTCCATGATCTGTCTCTGATTCCGATTCAGATCCTGGATCTGACTTGGGCGCTTTCATCTCAGTAAGCAGTGATTTTTTCGCACGACACTCATCAGTGTTGTGCGTGGGACTCTTATGGAGCTCACACCATTTTCCAGTGTCTTTCTTTGTCTTCCAATTACCCTTCTTTGCCTGTGGCTTAGGCTGGTTGTCCGAGGGTTGGATATCTTTTCTATGTACTTTGTTCTGCGAACTAGGGTTTCCCTTACCTTGCTTCTGGTTTGTCGAACCGAACTCCCGCTTGTTCTTTTGCTTAAATTTTTGCTCGATTTTCACAGCATACCGATAGGCGACACCCAATGACAAGATGTCTAGGAATTCCATCTCGATATGGATGTACCGATGCAATATTTTAGAACCAGGTTCCACTCGAAGTCTTTGATGCCGAGCTTCGTGCGCAGGGTATGGAAGTTGTTCATGTACTCTGTCACTGCTTGGTCCCTTTCTTGTCGCAGAGTTGCCCATTTTGTGTACTGGTCGTCATAGTTCCCCATAGGGAAGTATTGCTCCTTGAGGGCATCAATGAAGGATGCCCATGTGGGTTCTATCCCAAACAGTGTGGGTTCATTACCCTCTTTTTCCTCTTTCTGTTCACAGAGGGTTTCCCACCAATCCTTGACATGGGGGACCGCCTTAAGAAATGCAAATGCAATCTTTTATCTGTTGGAAAACTTATGGACCGAGAAGTAACCCTCGAGCTGATTCAACCATTTTTCTAGAGCATTTGCATCTATTTGTCCTTCAAATAAGGGAATATCAAAATTAACTTGTACCTTGAAAGGGGTCGGTCCTCCAAACTGATTGTTGGTCGAGGTTCCTTCAGTGGTGGTCGGCAATCGTCGAAGAATTTGCGCAAAATTGTCCATCATCTCGTTTCGCTGTCGTGTGAGAGCCTCCTCGAGCAACATCTTGATAGGATCTCCTGCTTCGTCATCTCGTTTTTCCTCCGCCATGGGCAGTTGTTTGTGCCGGAGAGGGGTTTTTCTCTCGAGCTGAACTAATTCAAGACCCAACTCCTTATATCCCGACCTCGTCGGTGACATGCATGAAAAAATGACAAAAGAGCAGTCTGCTCTGATACCACTGATCTGGATTTATGCAGGAACATAATCTAAGAAGCAAATAACAGAGTGTGCACAATAGTATTGCAGAGAACACAGTGATACAGTAAACACACACTTCTATTAATGAATGAAATAGAGAAACTGTAAAACTGTTGACCAATACATAGCTAGAATGGTGGTAGCATATCCCTGATATGAGATGTGGCGGCTACGCTCATCCGTGACCAAGCTCATCACAAAAAGAGGCTGAAGGGCCTTATTTATCAAAAGCAGGAAGGTAGAAACCAAAAACCTAACCCTAGAAGATGAAACGCCTAAAGTCAAGTGGGCCCTATTTGGGTAAGTTAGTCCATCAACTTCCCGGAGTCATAACTATTGCATACGATCTCCATTTAGGGCGCACGATAGCTCGTTGGAAAGATCTATCCGAGGCCTACAACGCTCGAGACAAAATAGACATCGTAGATGTGATTTTGCAAGAGCAACATACCCAAAAAAACATCGTTTAGGGCCCCAAAATGGCCCCGGAATTTTAGGACCCAAAAAAACTGCTAAAAATAGTAAATTACCAGAAATGCCAGAAAACTGTTTTGAGCCAGATGGAAAGGTGGGCAGCCACCGATACCCATCTGGATCACAAATGTTCTTCCCTCTCCCCTGGGAACTCAACGCAATGGAGACCATTGCTTCCTAAGGAGGGAGGATTGATCCAGGTGAATATCGGTGGCCACCCACCTTTTCCGACTGGCTCAAAACAATTTTCTGGCAATTTTGACAATTTACTATTTTTAGCAGGTTTTAACTTCCGAGGCCATTTTGAGGGCCTAAATGAAGGTTTTTCGAGATCGAGGTTCTCAATGATAGTCAAAGGCATGATTGAGCCCCAAAAATAATTCTCCTCGATGATATCTTTCCAACGAGCTATCATACGCAGTTTGAGAGTTCACCAATACCTTCCATACCTTGCGCACCAAGCTGGGTATCAAAGACTCCGAGCAACATTTGGTTCTGAAATACCGTGGGGCTCTACACAAATACATCCATACTGAAATAAATTGTCTGGACATCTCATCACTCGGTGCTGCTTATCGATATGCTGTTAAAATTGAGCAGAAATTTAAGCACCAGAACAAACGGGAATTCGGGTCTGCAAATCTGCAACAACCAAAGTATGACAAAGACGGCCCTGACAAATAGTCTCTTGAAAACCAGTCCAAGACATAGGAAAAGAAGGGTCATGGGAAGACAAAGAAGGATACTAGAAAATGGTGTGATTTCCACAAAAGCCCCTGTCACAACAACGATGAATGTCGCTCAAAATAGTAATTGGTGGCCAAGATCAAATACAAGGAGCTAAACCTTGATTCAGAATCTGATTCTAAAAATACTGGTAAAGGACAGATTATTGACGCAGACCCCACTGCTATTGTTGCAACCGCAACAATTCAACCAGAAGAACCAATAGATCTTGAAGAGGGGGAGCGCATTTTTCATTAACAGATGTGGGTGAAGGGGAACCCGCTGCATTTTATTGTTGATAGTGGAAGCCATATAAACCTCATCTCAGCAGAGGTCGTCAAACAGTTGGGATTGTCGACAACACCACATCGACAGCCATACAACATCGGGTAGCTTCGGCAAAGACGCGATCTTCATGTCAGCCAACAATGCCGATTATCATATGACATCCAACCCTTCAAGGATGAGGTATTATGTGATGTTGCCCCACTGGATGTCTGTGATGTTCTCTTGGGAAAACCATATATGTGGAGACACCATGTTGTTTATAAGTATCGACCTTGTACTGTCATTGTTACTTTGGGGGGTTATCTATACAGAATACTAGAGGTAGTTCCAACTATTGTTCCACCTAAAAAGTGTTGCAAGGTAGTATCTCATACTGTAAAATTTAGCTTCTTCACAATCTGTTCAAAAGGGGAATAAAAGGACACTGCAACTACTACAACCTCGCCCCCCGCACCTTCTATCTAATAGAAGCAGGTCGAAAAGGTTGCAACAAAGCACAAATATTCCTTCTACACACCTTCCTCTCATGTAGCTCGACTTGTTGAATAGCCTCATCTTCAACATGTTCATGACAAACTTCCACAAACTAAGCAGGGGGACGTCTCCGACAATACAAGCAGCTCACCAAGAGGCAGATCCAACAAATGCTCTTCCTTCTCCCCCGATAACTCAACGCAATGGAGACCATTGCTTCCTAAGGAGGAAGAATTGATCCAGGTGAATATCGGTGGCCATCCACCTTTTCCGACTGGCTCAAAACAATATTCTGGCAATTTTGACAATTTACTATTTTTAGTAGGTTTTAACTCTTGGGGCCATTTTGAGGGCCTAAATAAATGTTTTTTGCGATTGATTTTATAAATGATAGCCTAAGGAATGATTGATCCCCCAAAATGAATCTCCTTGATGATACCTTTCCAACGAGCTATCATATGCCTAAAACAGAGATCGTATGCAAAAGTTACAACCCCGCGAAGTTGATGTACTAACTTACCCAAACGGGGCCCACATGACTTTTGGCGCTTCATCTCCTACGGTTAGGTTTTTGGATGTCTAGGGTTTTCTCTATTCCTGTTTATTGTAAAAATGCCTTTAGAGCCTCATTGTAATCATCTTCTTGTGAATGCGAGTACCTGTCACATCTCTTCTCAGAGATAAGTTGCCACCATTCTAGCGAGTCTTTCACTCTGTATTTTTACAGTCTCTGTATATTTATTTCATTAATAGAAATCGTGTATAACTGTATATCTGTGTTTATGGTTGCATCTCTGATACATTTTTGTTATATTATTGAATATCTGTGATATCTCTGTGCATTTCTTTATTATATCTCCGATCTCATTTCGTGCCGAAAAGAATCCAGATCAATGGTATCAGAGCAGGCTACTCTTAATCGTTTTTTCAATGCATGTCCCCGACGAGGTTCGAGTATAGCAAGTTGGGTCTCAAGATTGTCTCTCTTGAAGACAATCACTCTCGCACACCCAAGAAACCCTCAATGGCGAAATAAAAGAAAAACGATGGAGCAGACGATCCTATCAATTTGTTGCTTGAGCAAGCTCTCACGCGACAGAGGGACGAAATGATGGATATTTTTTCCCACATCCTTAAACACCTATCGATAGCATCAAGCGCATCTTCATCAAGCGACCACTTTGGAGGCACCTTGCCTTTCAAGGTACAAGTTAATTTTGATATTTATGTATTTGAAGGACAGATAGATGCAGAAGCCCTAGAAAAATGGTTAACTCTGCTAGAAGGTTATTTCTCTGTTCACAATTTTTCCGACAAAGAAAACATCATCTTCACACTCCTTAAAGCTCTCCCTCATGTCAAACATTGGTGGGAAAATTACTTGGAGAAAAGTTCCACAGAGGAGTCTAGAATATATGGGACCGATCCCACTTGGGATTTTTTTTGTGGATGCGGTAAAGGAACAATATTACCCTTTTGGCAACTATGAGGACCAGTACATGAGATGGACCACACTGTGGCAAGAGAGGGGCCAAGTAGTTCTAGAGTTCACCAATACCTTCCATACCTTGCGCACCAAGTTGGGTATCAAAGACTCCGAGTGACATTTGGTTCTGAAATACCGTGGGGCTCTACACAGATACATCCAGACTGAAATGAATTTTCTGGACATCTTATCACTTGGTGCTGCTTATCGATATGCTGTTAAAATTGAACAGAAGTTTAAGCACCAGAACAAACCGGAATTCGGGTCTGCAAATCTGCAACAACCAAAGTATGACAAAGACGGCCCTAAAAACAAGTCTCCCGAAAACCAGTCCAAGACACAGGAAAAGAAGGGTCACGGAAGACAAAGAAGGACACCGAAAAATGGTGTGATTTCCACAAAAGCCCCTGTCATAACACCGATGAATTTCGCTCAAAACAATCATTGGTGGCCAAGATCAAATACAAGGATCTGAACCTTGATTCAGAATCTTATTCTAAAAATACTGGTAAAGGACAGATCATTGACGCAGACCCCACTGCTATTTTCATGACCACAACAATTCAACCAAAAGAACCAACAGATCCTCAAGAGGGGGATCACCTTTTTCATTCACAGATGTGGGTGAAGGGGACCCGTTGCATTTTATTGTTGATAGCAGAAGCCAGAAAAACTTCATCTCAGTAAAGGTCGTCAAACAGTTGGGATTGTCGACAACACCACACCCATAACCATACAACATCGAGTGGCTTCGGTAATGACGAGATCTTCGTGTCCGCCAACAATGCTGATTGTCATACGAAATCCAACCCTTCAAGGATGAGATATTATGTGATGTTGCCCCAATGGATGTCTGTGATGTTCTCTTGGGCCAACCATATATATGTGGAGATGCCATGCTTTTTATGAGTCTCGACCCCATAGTGTCATTGTTACTTTGGAGGGTGATCTCTACAGAATACCAGAGGTAGTTCCAACTATTGTTCCACCTAAAAAGTGTCGCAAGGTAGTATCTCATACTACAAAATTTAGCTTCTTCACAATCTATTCAAAAGGGGAACAAAAGGACACTGCAACCACTACAACCTCACCTCCTCCACCTTCTATCCAACAAAAGTAGGTCGAAAAGGTTGTAAAAAAGAACAAATATTCCTTCCTCACACCTTCCTCTCATGTAGCTCAACTTGTTGAACATCCTCAACTTCAACAAGTTCATGACAAACTTCCACAAACTAAGCAACGCGACGTCTCCAACAATACAAGCAACTCACCAAGATGCAGATCCAACAAATGCTCTTCCCTCTCCCCTAGGAACTCAACGCAATGGATACCATTGCTTCCTGAGGAGGGAGGATTGATCCAGGTGAATATCGGTGGCCACCCACCTTTTCTGACTGGCTCAAAACAATTTTCTGGCAATTTACTATTTTTAGTAGGTTTTAACTTTTGGGGCCATTTTGAGGGCCTAAATGAAGGTTTTTCGAGATCGAGGTTCTCTATGATATCCAAAGGCATGATTGAGCCCCCAAAATGATTCTCCTCAATGATATCTTTCCAACAAGATATCATATGCCTAAAACAAAGATCGTATGCAAAAGTTACGACCCTGGGAAGTTGATGTACTAGCTTACCCAAAAGGGGCCCACATGACTTTTGGCGCTTCATCTCTTAGGGTTAGGTTATTGGTTGTGTAGGTTTTTTGGCATTCCTGTTTATTGTAAAAAGGCTTTCAGAGCCTCATTGTAATCATCTTCTTGCGAATGCGAGTAGCCGTCACTTCTCTTCTCAGAGATAAGCTGCAACCATTCTGGCGAGTCTTTCACTCTATATTTTTACAGTCTCTGTATATTTATTTCATTAATAGAAATCATGTATTACTGTATATGTGTGTTTATGGTTGCATCTCTGATACATTTATGTTATATTATTGAATATCTATGATATCTCTGTGCATTTCTTTATTATATCTTCGATCTCATTTCGTGTCGAAAAGAATCCGGATCAATGGTATCAGAGCAGGCTGCTCTTAATCATTTTTTTAGTGCATGTCTCTGACGAGGTCCGAGTATATTAAATTGGGTCTCGAGCTTGTCTCTTTTGAAGAAAATCGCTCTGGCACACCCAAGAAACCCTTAATGGCGGAAGAAAAGAAAAATGATGGAGCAGACGATCCTATCAATCTGTTGCTTGAGCAAGCTCTCACGTGACAGAGGGATGAAATGATAGAGAATTTTTCCCACATCCTTATGTTAGAAACAATTTTGGTATCGGGGCATGAAGGTACACATGTTTTCAGGACTTCCTGAGAAGCGCCCAAGCGCAGCACGGAAGAGACCCTTTTCAGTTACAATTCAGGCGAATGGGCGAAGTTTTGTTGACGGTTGCCGAGATCCACCTATAAACTGATCAATGGTCGTCGAGATTTAGTGGCTGCCAAGTTTCCCCAGGGTTAATGCGGAGACAACTCTAATGATTCGAGACAAATCTGGGTTGTCCGATCCAATTGGGACAGGTGGCTTCCAGTCGGGGTATCGGAGATTGGAGTTTCGGGAATCAAAGAGCCTCCCATTCGTTGCAGTTGAAATCGTCGATCGAAGAAATGCTGATAGTGCCTTCAGAGCCAAGCCCACGGTCCTAGCACCAAGTCGGTGCAAGCGAGCCTATAAACGAGGGTGGCTTCCTTTCAAATATCGAATGCCCCTCTTCCATTCATCCTAAGGACGTGTGGCGCGAGACCTAGCCGCGTTGACGTTTCGACATTCGGGAGATTGTATGGTGAAGGTTTTATGTCCTTGAACATCGCAAAACCCCGAACCCTGACAACACCAAAAGCACCGAAACTGGGGCCCGCAACATCTTGAGAATTTTCAACCATCCATCTAAAGGGGACACCTGGCAGCGGATTGAGCCATCTCGGCATTTCGCCCCTCGCGACTCCAAAATGCAAAGAGTAGCTTCGTTATATTCCGATGCATGAGGTGCCGGGAGAGTCCTGGAATCGGGCCCACGGTATCGTCAGGAGAGTTAAGAGCCGTCAGATCTAGAGGGACGCGTGGTGCCAGATCAAGCCGTCTCGGCATATCGTTCATCGCAATTTCGATCAGCAAGGATCAGACCCTTCGTAGTCGCGAACGCCGAAAGTGCCTTGGGAATAGGCGTGAGGTCACAGTCCGTGGTCACTTGGGGGAAGAGCAAAGCTATGTAAAGAAGGCCAAGGTGCTGAGTTCAGTTACAAAGGGGATCTTCGCGATCTCCAGGCGCTATCGGATCCGATCTCCATACTATTTCTCACCCGAGTAAATGATGAAAAGAGCGGGTAGTTGAGACCTCATTTCATTCATTAAGTAAGGGATGGAGGGTCTGGAAAGCCGCCTGCTCACAGAGGTCCCGTGTATCGATTTCCTCAAAGAAGCCATGCCGAAGTCCTCAACTCGACAGAGAAGTCTGCGCACGCTAACCGAGCACTTAATGGCTCAGCTACCCCCCTTTCAGAAGCCATGCGTAGTTAAGGTGGCATTTAAAGAAAGATATCTGTACGAGTTTGATTGAAGGGACACCAAGCCTTGAGTGACTGGGCACACCTCTGTGAGGTGAATTTTCCTGAGTATATAGACTCAGTCTTTGGATTTTGTAAAGGGGGATGGTTGAGCAAGACTCCCAGTGGTAAAAACTTTAATGAAGAATTGTTTTCTGGTTACTTCTGGACTCTTGAGACTTCTTGCCTGATGAATGTCAATTTCTTTCATGTCTTTGTATATACTGTATTAGAGCAGCTCGGAATTGGAGGATCCAGTCGAGTTGTGATTGTTATAGGATGATGTATGTTGGATCACTGTAACAGTTGTGTTGTTCTAAACAATCCCTGTGAGCTTCTCAGCACTGAACGAATTGGAATTGGAGGATCCAGTCAAGTCTTCCCTTCAGTTTCTTGAAGCCCTGAACCAAGCGGATCTTGTATTCAGAGTTTTTCCTCTACGAGCTATCGAAAGGCCTGTTGCCTGAGATAGTTTGTCCATTCTTCTCCCAAGTCTTCCACCTGCCCATCTTTAAATCAATTTCCTGACTGAAGTTGGGTCAAGACCTCTTTTGTTCCTTGTTATCAGAAACAATTCCTATTTTGAAGCGATACCTGTTCGAGTCTCTACCCATTTGATCACCCATCTATCAAACCGTGACATAAAAAATGATGGGCAGTGGGCTCTACTTCTGCAAGCAATCCAGGAGTGACTTCCAACGCTAACACCTTAAACGCCTGCCGATAACATCAAACACATCTTCATCAAGAGGCCACTTTGGAGGCACCTCGCCTTTCAAGGTACAAGTTAATTTTGATATGCTTGTATTTGAAGGACAGATAGATGCAGAAGCCCTAGAAAAATGGTTAACTCTGCTAGAAGGTTATCTCTCTGTTCACAATTTTTCTGACAAATAAAACATCACCTTCGCACTCCTTAAATCTCTCCAAATGTCAAACATTGGTGGGACTCTTACCGTGAGAAAAGTTCCATAGAGGAGTCTGGAATATATGGGGCTGATCCCACTTGGGATTTTTTTGTGGATGCGGTAAAGGAACAATATTACCCTGTTGGCAACTATGAGGACCAGTACATGAGATGGACCACATTGCGGCAAGAGAGGGGCCAAGAATTTTTGGAGTTCACTAATACCTTCCATACCTTGCGCAATAAGATGGGTATCAAAGACTCCTAGGGACATTTGGTTCTGAAATACCATGGGGCTCTACACAGATACATCTAGACTGAAATGGATTTTTTGGACATCTCGTCACTCAGTGCTGCTTAACGATATGCTGTTAAAATTGAGAAGAAATTTAAGCACCAGAACAAATGGGAATTCGGGTCTGCAAATTCAAAACAACCAGTATGACAAAGATGACCCTAACAAATAGTCTCCCAAAAACCAGTACAAGACACAGGAAAAGAAGGGTCACGGGAAGACAAAGAAGAACACCAGAAAATGGTGTTATTTCCACAAAATCCCCTAGCACAACACCGATGAATGTCGCTCAAAACAGTCATTGGTGGTCAAGATCAAATACAAGGAGTCGAACCCTAATTCAGAATCTGATTATGAAAATACTGGTAAATGATAGTGTTAACTCTCCAAGAAACCCTCCGTGGTTGCAGACCAGAGGTGCTTGGTAACTTAAGAACTCAATGTTTTTGGTGTTTTTTATCAAAATGGATCAATGGGATGACTAAACCAGAGTATAGCATTCAGACATTCAACATGTAAACAAATGAAA
>ML833670.1:0-13718 GCA_009831015.1 Picea engelmannii
AGATAATACCCCCTACCTTTGTTCTACAAAATCCTTGTTTCAAACCAAAACCTTCATTTTATTTACTGTCCACCAATAAACTATGGAACCTCAATACATGGAAACATTCCAAAGGAGCAAGGATTGAAAGTAGAGCCTCATAACACTTTATGAAGCGAGTAAGAGGACTCTCTTTTGGAAATGATAAAGACCATATATGATGGATTATAAGAGGGGAATCTCCAATTACCAAAACTTGAGTGACTCAATGTTCTTTAAGCAACAATAGACCTTTAAACACTAAAAGAGCCTTAGCTTCATTGTTTGTTGCAATTACTAGTCACTAAGAAAATTCATCTTCTATTTTCCCATTGGGAGAAAAGACTATCCCTCTAGCTCCTGTCAACCCTTCTTGAGAATACTATTATGTTGTGAATCATAGGTAGCTTGTAGAACCCAAATCGTGAAATATATCTCTCCCTTGACTCATTAGTGAACTACATATTTTATAGGATGATTTATGGAGATTCATCCCTTGGCAAAATGATAACATTGAATCATATGACCGCTCAATGTACAAACAAGCTCATGATGCAATTTATGTACAAGAAGCAAAAAATAATAATTATCTTTTTGGTCTTTCAATGATTTTCCACATTTTCCAAGAGTTATAATATCATTTGTGCTTAGGTTGCGAGATATGATTTTGAGGAGAATATTTTTTCATAAATCCATTCATCATCGTTAAGGTTTCCAACCTTAAGTTTCTTCCATGTTCAAGTGACGGGCCTCCATTTTAGACACCTTTTGATGCCTTCTATGCCCTTTTTCTCTATACCATTCCCAATTAAATGACAATTTGTTACTAGAAGGAGACTAAAGGCTCTAAGGTAAGTTTAACATTTTTTCTTTGATTTCATAGACATTTTCTCATCTAAGTTAATAATTAACACATTTCTTGATCTTGTTTGACCCCTGATCACTAATGGTATCTATAGGAGTGTTGCTACAGATGCCCTCAGGTTGCTACAAGACCCTACAGTGAGTTGCAAAACATTCCACACCCTATTGAAAAACATTACAATGTGTTGTAGAATGCTACAACTAGTTGTAGAAAATTCTACACCCTATTGTATAACATCACAACATGTTGTAGAATGCTACAACTAGTTGCAAAAGTGCATAGAGCAATGGGGATATCATGGTAGTTGAAGAAGAGTTGCTAGAATCCTACAAGTTGTTGTCGAACCATGCAAAGGCACTACAAAACCTTGTGGTGATGTTACAAAATTAGACAAAGAATTTCCATAGAATGTGTTTCCACCCCTTTAAGCATGAGATTGACAAATGATGAGAAGTGACAACATTTGGATTAGATGGAGGAATATAGATGTCCATTTTGGACACCTTTTATCCATTTTCCCTTCCCTTTTTTCCTATAATATTGTTGATTATATGACAATTTGCTATTGCAAGAAGACTAGAGGTTGTGAGCTAAGTTTGATTATTTTTTTTTGTTTTCATGGATATTTTCTAATCTAAGATGAATATTGACATGTTTTTTCAGCTTGTTTGGCCCTTGAACAATAATGCTAGTTGTATGAGAGCTTTTAAAGAAGCCCTTAGCTTGTTGTAGAACCATACAACGAGCTGTATAACATTCTCCAACCTATTGTAGAACATTATAATGCATTTTAAAATGCTACAACCAGTTGTAGAAGTGCAAAAAATTTGTGGATGTCATGGAAATTTAAGAAGAGGTGCAACAAAAATGCTATAGGTTGTTTCAGCACCATGAGAAGCTATTATGGAACCTTATGTGATGTTATAGAACCAAACAAATAGTTGTTGTTGAATTAACATATGGTGACAAGTGGCATATACATAGGGTCAACATTTTGTTGTCTTTGATAATATACTTAATGTCTTTGATACACATTGACCCATAAACCCATAAAAAACAACCCCCCCCAAAAAACTATAAATATAAACTAAATGGTCAAATTTTCAAGGAATGAAGTAAATTTTCTTATTTATTGTGCAATATTGAGGTTGATATTCTTCTAATATCTGGAACACAAATTCATATTTTGTATCTACAAGATGTATACTTCTGAATTCGAATTGCATTGGATTGTTTTGTTAAGTATGTTTTCTTTAGCATATGATTTTTACATGTGACGGTGTTGAGATGATTTGCTTATTTGTATTTCTTGTTTAAAAGTTACCATCAACTTGAGTTAACATGCAAGTCATGAATACCATCACCTTTGCATCATAAAAAAAATTGTGTACTTTTCCTTGTATGTGTGGAAAATACACCTATGACAACCACTATGCCTTTTAATCATAAGACCTTGCCTTGTCCATTCGACAACTTAATAATGCCCAAACCCTACATTGCAGAACCAACTTGCAAATTCTCCTTGACCACTGCAATCCTAGTCAATTGTAAAATTAGTGAGATATTTAGGGTTCAATAGTAGTTGACTGTGTTGCATAACAAATAGGAAACCATGGGGGGTCGTCCAAACCATCATGAGCTTAGATACGCCAACATACTAAGACATAATGCAATAATCACTCAAAAATTTTAGTATATAGGATGGTTGGATTACTTTGATCAGTTACATGGTTTTGATGACTTAGTAGCATTGGATTTTTGTTTGAAATTTTGGGGTGGATATGCCATTATTCGAGGGATGCAATTTCTAGTAATTGAAGTAGTAATTTCTCTACTGATAGGTTTCCCTTTGGACAATGAAAGATGGTTTAAAAGGAAAGTCATTTTTATGGAGGTAAGGTTGTATTTCATAGAAGGTGATGAGACTATTGAGGAAATTCCTAAAGGTGTGTTGCGATCTTCTCTTCTTGCACCTTGGATGGAAGTTTCCTTACATATTCAAATATATTACATGCGAAGGCAAGTCCATCCTTTTGTTCAGTTACCATATTAAATTAATTTTACATTTAAGTCATGTAATACCCCTATTTCCCCATCTTGTAAATATAATTGTATTTTTGTAAAAGACCATGGACAAACTGGTTATGTGTGGATTTTGGAAATGATGAACTTTTGCTATAGAAGGTAATGTAAATATTTTTGTTATTAAATAAAATGGAAATTGTTGCACAACTGCTGAAGGTATTTCCAATGTCGATTATGATGCATGAGAGGGAATGGTGAGGAGGACTAGTAATGGTTGACATGACCCCTACCAGGCCAATACTCTTATGGATATAAATCGGTCAGACCCAGAACAGTCCTATGACTTGGAGAATTTAATTTCCAGTCAAGCTAGTAGTTGGGAAGTCTTCCTCAAGAGTCAATGAGGAGATGAGCAGAGTAACCCGTCTAGAAAACTTCTTGATCTGACCCACGAATTGGGAAATGGAACCTTGAAATCTTGTTGTAGAAGGCAAGAAAAGAAAGGAAAATCACAGGTAGAGGGTAGAGAATGCACACAAGTGGGTATGGGGACCAATTGTGAATAGGTAGAGCATAAGAGGCTCTATGGTTTGGAAGAGAATTGAAAAAAAAAAATGCTATAGCCGAAGTAGGAATTGTTGGGTAGTGTTTTCTAATCAAGTTGAGAAACAGAGTTGCAGAGGATTTGAGTGATTGAGAGAGCAATCACAACAGGCACCCTTGCTTGGTGGATAGAAAACTGAACTACTAGGTTCCTGTGGGAAAATGAGAGTAACATTTGTCCTTTGTTGTTGCTGAGCAAAAGACGAACCTCTCTCTCATGGCATCTTGATATATCTAGGGGGTGGAAAGTTGAGGAATATACAAGAGAAACTGTGCCTATGGTTAGGTGAAAAATGGAACACCCTTCAGTTGTTGCCAACTAATTTCAAGTTTCAGATAAGTGTTTTTCTGAGTTTTGTATTGTCTTGACTGGTTTATTTTATAATTATATGGATTTCAAGTGCTAGATGATTGCTGAAACTATCATCCTATTTAAATAATGAAATTTGTGACTCTGATTGTCTGACTGGCTGGGAAATCAGAAGTAAAGTTTTGAAAATCATATTCTGTCATTGGCTTTCTGCCTGCCCCTGTCTAGAAAAAGAAAGTTGTTAGTAATGGGTTCTAAATAAAATTTGGAGTAGAATGTTGGCTGATCATCTATACTAGACTATATGAACTAATTCTGAATTGTTAGTAAAGTCAAGCCATCACAGTCATCCCAAATCAACTTGGTAATTATGAAAGTGCAACTTTCTGTTCAAAATTTGAAGGTTGGGCATAGGACTTTGGCCTCTCTGTTGGTCTGGAAAATCTACCACACTTAGAACTTGAAGGAAGATCAACCCCTATTTGACAATAAGAGAGCAAGCAACACATTAGAGAATCCACACATTAGAGAAGAGGAAAAATATTTTTACAAACAAACATTAGGAAAGGAATGAGAATGCACTTTAAATTTCTAAATTTGAAATAAAAGTGAAATCTAGAAATTGACATATTGTGGATAATTAAATTCTCCTTTGAATTTGGTAAGAAAAACCAATTTTACTTGATTTTACATAGTAAAATGGATGTTCAAAGGGAAATAATTGGGAATAATGATTTATCCCTAAAATTCAGTAAAGAAATGCTTGTAATTAGGAATTTGGTAAATTTTGGTAAGCACAAGAATTTTACTTCCAAGACATGTAAATATGTTGGAAAACAAATTTAACAAATAAATAACTTAATTTATAAATGAAAATGTGCAATTTATGTCTTTTATGGGAAAAGTTGAACAAATGGTAAGATCTGGTAATTGATGGTAAATTCTTGAATTACCCTCTAAAAGGTTTAATGTTTGAATAATAAGAATTTGAAATTTACATATTAAATCCATGAAATCCCTACGTGAGTGAGTAATGGAGGTTTGGGAATTCTTTCTTTCTGGTGTAAAAAATCTAACTGTGCTAAGTTTCCCTGTTTTCAAAGGTCACACTCTGCGTAAGTCACCCCGCGCTTCTGAAGGGATTTCCTGAGAACATATTTTATCTCTGCAGACTTAATGTATGGAAAAATTATAATCTCCTTTTTTTTTTTTTTATGGTATAAAATTAATTACAAAAGAAGAAAAATCATCTTAGCAATGACCCAAGTGTACAAGACTTAGATAATTTGTAATATAATATTTACCTTTTTAGGATTTGCCTTCGGAATAATGAGAAAGGAGAAAACATATAGATTGCGAAGACCAATGGAGTCCTGAACATTATAACACTATAATATTTTGGCACAAATTCCAAACCATTTTGGAGTAAATAAAAGGGGTAGTTGAATAATGTCCAAAGTGTCCAGAGTCATAAATGAGGAGGGAGTGTTCGGAGTCCTAAAGCCTGGGCAACATAAGACCCCACCCATATTAAATAACACTAAAGCATACCCCTTCATGATTGTTTATTAGATGAGTGGGAGGTATGCACACATCCCAAGAGAGAAGTCATTTAGAGTTGGCTCTTCAGAGTAATTGGAAGGGAGCATGCAAATAAAGTCTAAAGCCACTGGAGCGATGACAAGAGTTTTAAATAGGTTCCATGCATATATATTTTAATAATATTAAACCTTTCCCCCATGTGATTGGTGGTTGGAGTAAGGAGATGGGCGCACATATTTCAATAGCGAAGACCTTGGAAATGGCTTGAATTGATGTAATATGTAATAAGTATCAAATTGAATATATTTAATTCTTTTTCTTTTTCTCCGAATTAATAAATAAATATGCATATATTAATATATGTATTTTAAATTACGTGAAGGAATATGGGGTGAAATTATAAGCCAAGTTCTTTGATTATTATATTAATCAAGGATTATAAGCCTAAATACCCTCCAATCAAAATTAATTATATTATAACATAATATAAATTATGTTATAATATAATTAATTAGGTCATAAGATAATCATTCCAAAATGGTAATTAAGTAAATTATTTGGCTAAGTGAAAATATGTTTACAAGGGTAAATAATCAGTGAATATTAATTATCCATAATGAAGAATTAATAAATAAATACCGAGGAGCGATATTTTAAGAAAGTATTAGTTAAGTATCCTAATAGGTTTATACAAGAATGACATATATCTATCTTTGGCAAAGCGAGCCTATGCACCTTATGGTGACATGGAGAGTCATGATAGACTCCATGTATCGAATAGATACTAAACCATATGTCACGTCAAGATACAGGTGCACCGTGGTAGTAGTGACCAAGGTGGAAAACGAGGTTTAATCTCAACCGTTGGTCGGAGAAATCATCGAAGTATCCCCACCATCTACTGGAGATAGATTCTTCATAATAGCTTGATGAACCGATGTGGAAACACTCCAAACGAGAGGATTTAGAGTGTAAATCCAGGCCATTGATCGATGTATGAATGAAGCTCAACAATAATCGTCGATCTGTGGATGAGTGAATAGACAGGTCGTGTCAGCATCGAAGAAGAATATTCCTTGATATCCTGAATTCAGATTGGTGAAATTTCATGAGTTGTGTGAATTCCGAATGGACGACTTCGAAGGAGAATATTCCTCGATGTTATTCCTGTCGGGGATAGAAAGTGGGTAAACTAGACGAAATCTTGAATGCCAACGACCATAGGATCTACGTTGACAACAATCTGTTGAAGCAAATTAGATAGACGCCATGTTGACACTACGAGCTACCATGTCAGATGTCTCGAGTGATAGGATCCATGTGATGGTCGCGTAGCAGCAAGCTAAATGTTATCCATGGAAGCCTGAGAAATTTCAAGGGGTTCATAACTTTCGACCCTGAGCTCAAATCTAAGCATGGTTGCCGATGTTGGAAAACCGAGGACGTGCAAAAGGAGATGATGTCCTCAAATAAAGGTTTTTGAGATGATTAAGGAAGAAGTAAAATTTTAGTACCCCATCCCTTAAAAAGGTACTTAGGGGGTTGGGTGTGTGACATAGTGGTATGAGAGCAGGCAACAACACTTGGCTTGCTTGGGCTCATTAAAGAGTAGAATAAATGTTATTAGAGAACTTTTAAGAGGGACAACACCCTACCCTCCCCCATTCCCAAGAGCTTATTGAACTTTACTAATGAAAAAAGAAATGAGACATTCTGTTGTTTTTACATGTTTAAATCTGGACTATATGTTGTTGTTTTGTGTTAAATAATGAAGCCGATTTCACCTTGGATAATTAACTAACATATAATGTTGTTATCAACACATAAACAATCAATGGATAGCAAGGGAAACTATAAAAAAAATAATGGTGATGCATCATGAGATGGGAGAGAGATCCCATAACAAAGAAGAAATGTATGATGAAAGGAGAGCGGTGGAAACACCTCTGGATTTGGTTGAAATTGTAAGAAGCCTCATGGTAGAATTACAAAGTTTTAAAGTACACAATGAGAGGATTATAAAAGAATAAGAAAATAAAATTGAAATAAATGCAATTTTGTTGCAAAGCCTGTCATACATACAGAGGCAGTTGCAACCTGGACCAACAACCAATAATGTGGATAGACATTAGACTAAGAAAACCCAAAGTCCACCCGAGATACAAAAGCATGGCCCTGAAAATAGAAACACAAGGAGAAGCACCTCAAAGAAGGCCCAACATGGAGCCAAGAGGCATGCTAACGTCAAGGATTCATTTGAAGAATCCTCTAGCAAGGGAATTGACAGGGAACTATCTAGCAGTGAGACTAGTTCACACTCTCAGAGGATAAGAAAGAGGAGGAAACATTCCAAGAGCCCTAACCCTAAAGAGTTTAAGAAATCCAAACCACCCATGTTTGATGGAGAAATTAAAAAGGGGGAAGAAGCATAAGTTTGGTTGTTTGTCTTAAAGAAGTACTTCAGAGTCCATGACTACTATGAAAACTTAAAGGCCCAAATAACCATTTTAAACTTGAATGGAAAGGCCTCCATTTGGTGGGAGGATCTTAGTAATGTGAAATTAATTCATTAGAAGGAGATGTCATGGAAATAATTTGAGAAATACTTTAAGAAGAAGTACCTGTCTAAAAGCTACTACGATGAAAACACCAAGGAGTTTTATGAAATCAAGCCAGGGAAGCTCACCATAGATGAATATATCAACAAATTTCTCGACTTGATGAGGTACGTGCCCTACATAAAGGATGAAAAAGTAAATATGCAATGATTCATTAGTGGTTTGCCTCAATCCTTTTGAGACGAAATTGAGTTTGATGAAACTATGACTTTAGAAGACACTATTTGGAAGGCAAGGTATTTCTATGAGCAATTCAAGAACAAGGTAGAACCTCATAAGGATTGGAAGAAGAAAAGTAAATTGGGATTAAAAAAGAAGGGGTTTAAATCCTCAAGATTTAAGAGTCATGGGAAAATCTCTAAGATAAGTCTTCCTACTAAGAGTGTGTATCAACATTACTTTCCATCTCAGAGTGGAAATAATCCATTTGGATCATCCCCAAGAAAGACTGATAATACAAAGAGAGAACCATTGAAGCGTTGGCGGCATGGAGAAGAACATTTGATGAGTGATCCAAGATCTTTTTATCGAGTGACTTATAAAGAATTGCATTAAATGAGCATAAATTAAAGTGCACCATTAAAGAAGGAAAACTAAAAAATGAAGAGACATAAGCATCAAATTTGAACACAAAAAACTTGATAACAGATTTCGTCCTTGGTGGACTATGTCTCTAGGTCCTGCTCTCAAATGGGTAGGCTCTTTCATTAACTCAACAAAAGAATTTGGCAAATGCATAAGTATACCTCATTCTAAAATCAAGTTGCAAAAATAATGCTTAGATCAGAAAACAGACAGCACCACTGAATTCGTGGCGTCGAATTACCCAAAAATGATTGTCTCCACGCCTCAATCTGACTTTGGCACTCCCAGGCCCAAGAAGAAATTTGTCTCTGTTTTCGTGCCCTCTCTGCAACCTGCATTAATGACGGGATTGCATAGAATTCTGTGCCCAAGCGGTCGTACCGTACGTGGACCTCTCCCCATTGGTTGGGCAGACTAAAAATTTAATACTTTTTCGCGGCGTTGGTTACAATGTAGGGCTCGTGGTCTGCTGGTTTGGGCAGAATTATTAAGGCACATATGGGGGAGGAGGTCCCGGGGTCAAACCTGTGGGCCTCCCTCTTTTGGGTTTGTATTATTCCAATGTATAAATATAACATATGGTTTGTTCCACGCTGTCCCTTTCCAAGTCATCATGCCATGTCAGCGTACAAAACGTATGGACTACCACGTGCCACGATCCGATTGGTCCACGGATTGGCCCGAAAATGCCAAAATTGGGTGACACGTGGTAGCCTTTGGTGTTGCCATGTCATCATGCTAACGTCATTATGATGTCAGCATGACACTTGTCACCTTCCTTCTCCTACCACGTGTATTGTACATATGATGATGTCATCTGTATGGATGTTGACATCAATAGTACAGATGCTGACTCATCCCCTGGTGACTGGGCTAGGTTGGCCAAACTTTGACCACAAATATATTTCAATCCGTAACTTCGTTTGACGAGCCATTTGCGCCATTAGAAATCTTGCGATGTGCTCTTCGCGATCATGTCATTTTCACTAAGTTTTGGAAACTTTGAATATTTTCCCTTTCTCTATCTATTGAAGCCATTCTGAGAGTTCTGAGTTGCCTCTGCGAGTTTTGAGTTTTTCTTAGCCTTCTCTAGATCCTTTTTGTATCACGCCTTCCCACTGAGAGATTTTTGGACCACCAAAAGCTTTCATAAACCCACAGGTAAGTGAGGGAAGAGTCCCCTCACTTTGTCCTTCTCTATCCACTTTGCCTTGCTTGGATGTGTGCCCTTTAAGCCTACTCGAAGATAATCAACATCATCCATGCGTGAAGTCCTCATTCTCCTGTCCAGGATGATATATTCCTGTAACTCATCCAAGTACTCAGGTGCAAACTCATCAATTGAAGGTATTGAAACTTCCTCATCTTGATTCATGGTCATGGGAGGCTAAAAAAGCTTCAAGTTCTCAACGTTCACAACTGAGTAAATCTGCATATAAGGTGGAAGATCCAAACGAAATGCATTGGTACCACTTTTCTCCAATATAGTGAAGGGTCCATAACGAATGGGCTTGAGTTTCTTGCCTTCACCCTTCAATCTCTCCTTGTTGATGTGAAGCCATACTCGGTCTCCAACTTGGAATTGATGATCATCCATGTGCTTGTCATGCTGAGCTTTATACTGTGATTGAATTTTCTCCAAATGTTCCCTGACTGCCTAGTGTATCTGTTAGATCCTCTGGATGAACTTGCGGGCTCTATCCTCTGTTCGTTCTTCATTCACATCGGCATCTCTCCCATACATCAAGTCCAAAGGAACTGTGGGTAGGTACCCAAAACATGTTCCAAAAGGTGAACTCTGAGTGGATGAATGTAAAGCTCAGTTGTAAGCATGTTGTACATAGGGTATATGTTCATCCCATAACTTGGGATGCTTGTTGCAGTAGCCTTGAAGCAAAAGTACCACTGTTCAGTTTACCACCTCTGTTTGTTCATCGGTTTGTGGATGGAAAGCAGTGCTCCTCTTCAATTTGGTGTCCATCATCCTCCACAAGCTAGTCCAAAAGTCCCTAAGGAATCGAGTATCTCGATCCGAGACAATGGATGTGGGTAACCCAAAGTGAACCCAAGCATATTGAAAGAAGAGATTAACAGTCTACTCAACAGTGATCTGCTTTTTACATGGCATCAAGATACACATCTTGCTGAACCTATCCACTACAACATATAAATAGTCATGACCCCCTTTGGTCATTGGTAAACCCCCTACAAAATCCATGGAGATAATTTCCTATGGATGGGATGGAACATGAAGTGGTGAGTATAGCCCCAATTTTCTATTAGTGGGCTTACAAATAGAGCACATCACACACCCATTTACATATTTAGTTACAACTGCTTTCATTTGAGGCCAGTAACAAAACCTCTGCAAATGAGCCATAGTTTTTCCTAACCCAAAATGCCAAAACAAAAGAGAAATGTGAGCTTCTCATATTACATGGACTCGTTCACTTGTAGGAATACGTATCTTTCCAAGATGGTAGAGTAGTTTTCCCTGCAGACAATAGTTCTCTACCTGTGCACCAAGGGTTAACTTCTCATATACTTCTTTAAAATCTTCATCGATGGCATATTGTTATACATAGCTATCATGAGATAAATAAGTATTCTTCAAAATAATAGAAGCAACAATAAGAGGTATAGAAAGCATATCGACTACCTTGTTACTTGTACCCTTCTTGTACTTGATTACCAAATGAAATTGTTGTAGAAAACCCATCCATCTATAGTGTCGAGATTGTTGCAATTTGGTCTGTGCTTGGAGATACTGTAAGGGTTGGTGATCTGTATGTATGATCGTTTCCTTCCCTAACAAGTAGTGCTTCCATTTCTTTATGCTTTGGACCAATGCATATAACTCTTTATCATATGTAGGATAGTTAACAACAACTTGGTTAAAATTTTCAGAGTGGTAACAGATAGGCTTACGATATTGCATCAATACCGCACCCATGGCGTATCCACTGGAATCTGTCTCGATCTCAAAAGGTTTTTGAAGATTCGACAATGCTAATATTGGTGCGATACTGATCTTCTCCTTCAAAGTGTCGAAATCTTTCTGTTGCTTTCCTTCCCACTGAAAAGTGTTCTTCACACCGGTTAAGGCATGCAAAGGAGCTGCTATAAAGGAAAAGTTGGAAATGAGCCTCCTCCAATACTGTAATGCACCTAAGAAGCTTCGAACTTCGGTTACACTTTTTGGCTCAGGCCAATTTACAATTACATTAATTTTGGAAGGATCAATTTTTAATTTTTCTCCTCCTACAATATGACCTAAGTACACAAGTGTAGTCTTGCCAAATTCACATTTAGATAATTTTACATACAACTTTTCCCTTTGCAAAGTATCCAATACTTGCTTTACATGCCTCACATGTTCATCCCAAGTCCCGCTAAAAACAAGAATGTCGTCTAAATACACAATCACAAAGTCATCTAGGAAATGCCTGAATACATCATTCATCACACGCATGAAAGTTTCTGGAGCATTACAAAGCCCAAACGACATAACTAACCACTCAAACAATCCATGTTTGGTTTTAAAGGCAATTTTCCATGCATCATGTTTTGCGACCCTAATTTGATGATATCCACTACACAAATCCAACTTAGTGAAATAAACATGATTCTTGAACTGATTAAGTAAATCATCTATACGAGGAAGAGGGTATCGATTTTTCACTGTGATTTTATTTAAGGCCCGGTAATCGACACACATTCGCCATGTGCCATCTTTCTTTGGCACCATCACGATTGGAGAACCATAAGGACATGAACTGGGCCTGATGACCCCTTGATCCAATAAGCCCTGTACCTGCTTCTTGATCTCTGTCATATACACAACTGACATCCAGTACATGCCCACATTAGGAAGAGGAGAATCCTGCTGAAGATGTATCTCATGTTAGATTTCCCTCTTAGGAGGTAATCCATCTGGTTCCTAAAAAATATCATCATACTTAGAAACAATATCAATTAATTCTTTTTTATGAGATGGATCACATCCTTGGAAAGCGTCGGATGTCTCAACATCTTTCTCTCTTACGACCATGAGTACATATCTCTTATTAGTGTTTATGAGTCTTTTCATTTTCCCTGCACTAACAAGTGTTGTATTTACCCTCATGCTATGAGCTCTAACAACATATTCGACTCCCCCTTTAGTAAGGTGGTATTTGTTCTCATGACGAAAGAAGACTGCTTTTCTATCATAAAGATAAGGACTTCCCAACACCATGCCACATATATCAAGTGGTACAACATCAAAATCCACTTCATCAATCAACTTTGAAGCAATAGCAAATGTGACCCTACATTGTTTGGTGACATTAAGTTTTGCTTTATCAGATACCCAACCAAGAGGATAAGGCTTAAGATGTGGTGTCATTTCAAGACCGATCTTCTTGACAAGTTCTTTAGATATTAAGTTTACTTGGGAACCTAGATCAAATAATGTATCTATCTTGGTGTGTTTAGATACAACTCTTATGTGAAATAATTCATTCCTATTTCGTTCATCATCATGAGATTCATTATTGGAACTTGAACTAGCATGAAGGGAATATTTACCTTGTACTCCAACCGCTGTGATCTTTCCTTCATCTCCCGAATCAGAACCAAGATCTTGTTGCACTGTAGCAACGGTTTTTGTCTTCCCCTTTCCACCGAACTGTTTCGGTTTCTTTTCTGGATGCAGTTTCCAACAATGTTCTTCATCATGACCGCTTTTCTTGCAATGAGTGCAAGATGGCTTTCCTCCTTCTCTCGTTACTGTGGAAGTCTTCCTGTCCTTCCTTTTAAACTTCTTAAATTTTTTATGTGGGAGATTGAAATGTTTTTTCGTGGGATCTTCTTGAACATGCTTCCCCCTATTCTCAAGGTGAGTGGCTTGCACACAAACTTTGTCAAGACTGTTTATGGATAAATCCGTAAGTGCGGACACAAACCGATCTCCCTAGATCCACCTGGATCTAGAACAAAACATGACAGAATAGGACGCTTTCCTTAAATTTTAAATATTGAATTTACTAAGAGGCAAGAATAAGTAACATACCTTATAATCGCTTCCTATAGTCTTTGTTGCTCCCGCTTCACTCCAGTGCTCTTGTGTAGTCAATATCAAAACAACACAAACCAACCAAAATGATAGTGA
>ML833670.1:13818-29569 GCA_009831015.1 Picea engelmannii
TATGCTGCTTATGTGATTGCATATCAGGTTAGAAACCTGAGAGAGTGAGTTTCAATTGTTTCTCTACTTGAGCCAGGAGATTCCTGCATAGATTGCAGTTGAGTTCCTCCGCATAGAGTGCGTCGAGGAGGCCAAGTAGCTGAGCCTTTGTTCTCGTTTGCCCAAGGTGAGTTGGGATTGTTCAAGTCGTGCAGGTGAGTGCAGGTTGGACGCGAGGCTTAGTAACAAGCCTGGGTAAAGAAAGCCTGGAAAGACTTCAACACTTTGAAGGTCCTTGAAGTCGGGCACAGGAAGTGCGTGAAAGTTCTCTGAAGGAGTCAGAAGGACAAAGCTCAGGAGAGATAGTTCTTTTGTTCGCTGTGGGAGCCGACCTCGGTGAAGTTCACACATGACGAAGGTGGTAGACTGGAGGGTTCTCCAGAGGTAGGGAATCTACGGGTTGAAATCCCCGTGAAGTTCCGCGAAGTCCCGAGGACCGTCAGATCGTAGATAAGATGCGCGGAATATAACTCGTGAGCACAGGTGGAGAAGAGTCAAAGTCCATCGGGCTTCAGGGTCTCGGCATTCGGGGATTTATAAGACCAAAGGTTTACACCTCGTGAAATCGCGAGTTGCGATTCCCCGAATCGATCTGAGCCGTTGATCGGAGAAGGGACATGTGGCGCAGGATCCCTGTGGATCGGGTTTCGGCGTTCGGCGTTCCCGGAGGCAAGGGTTCAATCCCTTTGAAATCGCGACCGGCGATTTCCCGAATCGATCGGAGCCGTTGATCGGAGGGAGGACACGTGGCGGAAGATCTAGAGGAGTCGGGATTCGGGGTTTTGCAGGGCCTGTCACCTTGTGCATCAGGAGGCGCGAACTCCCGAACCGCGAAATCCTGATAGAACGAGAGGGAGATAGGTGTCAAGACGTAGGCCTCCCCAAGAGATGTCGACAGGTGGCATCGGAGAATCGGGGTTCGGGGTTTTATGAGGCAAGAGAATTGTGACCGGTGAAATCGCGATCCCGCGATCCCCGAATCGTACGAGCACAGAGGTGACGTGGCTGAAGTGGGACCTCGAGAGCGAGGGGAGGACAGGCGTCATCGGACTTCGGGGTTTCGGCGTTCGGGGAATCGGAGTTCTCGACGCCAAGGAGTTCTTGCATCGCAGATTCGCGATCCGCGAAATCCCGAAAGGGACGTGGCAGCGTGGGACCCGGAAGTTAGTGGAAGACACGTGGAAGCATATCGGCACATCGGTGTTCGGGGTTTCGAAGGGTAAGTATCTCACTGCCTTTCATCCGCCGATTTCCCGATAGGAAAATCCCCGAGACCGAGAGCATTGACTGTTGACTATTCGGAGTTCGGGTTTCGGAGGTTGGAGCTGTTAGTGAACTGTGTTCGCATGAATCGCGAACCCCCGAGTCGCGATATCCCGATTTCCAAAGGAGTTGTTGTGGGTGACTCGTGACTCCCGAGGGAGTTGAAGAGCGTTGACTCTTCGGGCCCGTGAGAAACAGAAGGTCCTGGTGGAGCGACCGGCTTGCTCGGTGAGGGGCACGGCTTGCGTCAGATGTGTCACTCGCTGACGTGGTCTGCCACATGTCCTTGCTGACATGGTCTGCCACATGTCCTTGCTGACATGGTCTGCCACATGTCTTTGAATCGGACGGTTGAGGCTTACTTCGAGTCTTTACCCGGAGTCCACAGTTTTACGCCACGTCTCTTCTGGATCAGACGGCCCAGATCCACTTCAGATGATCCAACACTTGAGATTTACTCTGAACGATCTGATGACTAAGATCTATTTCATATGATTGAATGATCAAGATTTACTTTGGCTCTCCGACTCTCCGGGCTTCGAGAATTTCAATTCTCAACTGGAAATTCTTGAAGTGAGATTTCTCCAGAGCTTGCAATCCGTCGCCACGTATCCCTCTATATCTAACAGTTGAAATTTACTCCGGCTCTCCGGGCTTCGGGGATTTCAAATATCAAACTGAAAAATATTGAAGTGATATTTTTCCAGAGAGTAACCTCCTCACATCTTTAGACCCGAAAAGAATGATGTTTGTTTGATCAAGATCTTAGATCAATGGCTCGATCTGTTTGCGATGCAACTTTGCCTTGGATTAAATCCAACAGCTCTCCATCTTTGCTTATCCTATCCTTCCATTTATTTCGACCTAACGGTTGACGGAAATTCGGGTAATCGAGATCTCAGATCTCAGCCCTTGCTTATCCTATCCTTCCACTTAAAGTGATCTCACGGTTGTGAAGACTCTCGAAGCAGATCCACGATCAAGGATTTGATCCTGATCACGTTTTTGTACTGCGCTTTCCCTTCTGAGCTTTGATCTCTGGATATTGTTCGCTTCTCCTCCTGAGCTTATGCTTTTCCTGTTTGCCATCATCGTTGTTGTTCTTGCCATCAATGACAAGCACACGCTTCATGTAAAACATGCCAACAATCTTCCCCTTTGGCATTGATGGCAACCCTGAAAAGCTGCACTATTCTACGTAGACCTCCAACTGTAGCATCCAAACCACACCTTTTCTCCTCCTTTGACATCAATGTCAAAGAAAACATGTTCCCCCTGAGCTGTTGTAGTACTTTTTTGGAGGTATCAAATATTCAACCAACACATACTCCCCCTGAAAGGATGGACTCTCTTAGGTGAGAGAAGAAATGACACCCAACTTCTGATGGAGATATTCAAATGGTGTCATGGCTAAGGGTTTAGTAAAGATGTCTACAATAAAGATGGCTAAGGGTTTAGTAAAGATAAATCATTGTACCCTTCAAATATTTGAATATCCTTTTGACAGCTGCTAAATGACTTTGTTTAGGAGCAGATTGATAACGACCTACCATTCCAACTACTTGCATTATATCAGGACGGGATGTTGTGATGTACAGAAGATTGCCTATCATTGATCGATATGTTCTTTGATCAACATCAAGTGTAATATCATCTTTACTGAGCTTGCAACCAACCACGATAGGTGTACTAACAGGAGAGGAAACTTCCATCTGAAACCTCTTTAACATCTCTTTCAAATACTTTTCTTGAGAGATAAATATCCCTGCAAAACTCTGATCGATTCGTAAACCAAGAAAATATGACAGTTCTCCTATCATGGATATCTCAAACTCAGTCTGCATTGAATTAGCAAACCACTGAATTGAAGGGTCATTAGTGCATCCAAAAATAATGTCATCTACATAAACCAAAACAACTAATAAATCATCACCTTCATACTTAATGTATAGATTATTGTCAACAGTACCTTTCTTGAACCCTTTGTCCTGTAGAAATTTGTCCAGTCTATAATACTAGGCTCGTGGTGCCTGTTTCAGTCCATATAATGCCTTTTTCAACTTACAGACATAGTCAGGATTATCTGTCAGTGAAAATCCTTCAGGTTGCTCCACATATACTTCTTCTTTTAGATCTCCATTAAGAAATGATGACTTAACATCCATCTGATATAGTTTAAAGTTCTTATGACATGCATAGGCAAGAAATATTCTGATGGCTTCCAATCTTGCCACTGGTGCAAAAGTTTCATCAAAATCTTGTCCTTCAACTTGTGCATACCCCTTACAGACCAATCTATCTTTATTCCTAACAATTTGTCCTTGTTCATTCATTTTGTTCTTAAACACCCATTTGGAGCCAATTACATTCTTATTTGCAGGTCTAGGAACAAGCTCCCAAGTATTGTTCTTCGCAATCTGATCCAGTTACTCATTCATTGATTTTAACCAATTTACATCTTTACTGGCTTCATTAAAGTTCTTGGGTTCCACCATGGATATGAAGGCTATATGTGATTGCTTGGTGTCTTTGATTATCCTTCTCCTGGTTTGTACACCTTTGTCTTTCTCACCAATTATCTGACTTGCAGGATGATTCTTTTGAGTAATTTTGGAGGGAGGATTTGATGTTGTCTGTTGATTTGAGTCTGCATGAGTATTGGTATCTTCATATGACTCATAATCTTCTTTTTCTTATTCTTGGACCTGTTCATCTTCAACTTCAACTAAATCCTTTGTTGTTGATTCAACGTTTCTTATATCTTGTGCCAGGATTTCTTCATCAACTTTTATGTCAATACAATCAACCAATTTATGCACCCTCTTATTATAACATCGGTATCCTTTACTGTTTGTATCATACCCTAAGAAGATACCTTCATCAGCCCTGTCATCGTATTTGCAAATATTTTCATCATTAGTCTTGATATAACACTTACTCCCAAAGACTTTAAAATGCTTGATTGAATTAGGTCTTCCAAACCATAGTTCATAAGGAGTATTGTCACTTTGTGGCCTGAGATGAGTTTTGTTAAGAATATGTACAGCTGTATGAATTGCTTCTACCCAATATGTCTAAGCAATATTATTTTCATTCATCATTGATCTTGCCATCTTCCGAACTGGTCTATTTTGCCTCTCAACTACTCCATTTTGTTGTGGAGTCCTTGGAATAGTATACTCTCTTTTGATCCCATGTTTATCACAAAACTCTTTGAAGTCCCTTGAACTAAACTCTCCTCCTCTATCAGACCTTACAGCCTTCAATATTTTTCCTGTTTGATTCTCAGTCAGAGCCTTAAACACTTTGAATTTTTCAAATGCGTCAGATTTTTCTTTCAGAAAGGAAACCCATGCAAGTCTAGAATAATCATCAATAATCAACATGAAATAATTTCATTTTCCTGTACCTTCCTTCGTTGATGGTCCACATAAATCCATATGTACTAACTGAAGAGGTTTCTTTATTGATGCAAAGTTCTTAGATTTAAATTGTTTCTGAGTGAGCTTTCCTATTTGACAAGGTTTGCATACAGAATCATATGGCTTTGATATTTTTGGAAGATCTTTTACTGCCCCATTGTTTCTAAGTTTGATTAGATTATCAAAATTTAGGTGTCCAAGTATCCTATGCCATAACCAGCTTTCATCATACTTGCTTAAGTGGAATTCTTCTTTTTCTTCTTTCAAAACATAGACATTGTTTTCTGTTCTTATGCCTTTTGCAATCAACTGTCCTGAATTCACAGATTTTATTTTACAATATTTAGAAGTGAAAACAACTTTACATCCTCTGTCACAAACTTGACCGACACTAAGCAGATTATGTTTCAAACCATCTACAAACAACACATCTTGAGCTTTCCCTTTGCCATTATTTAGACTTACCATTCCTTTACCTTTGGTTTTTTCTGGTGCATCATTTCCAAAGGTTACATTTCCTGATTTGCTTTCACTTAGAGACAGAAACTTACTTTTGTCTACAGACATATGTTTGGAACATCCACTATCAATATACCAGGGGTTCTTTTGTCTTTGAGCTAAAATTACTAGACCACATTTTTCACTTTCTTTCTTTTTCCATGTGCTGGCATTTCTAGCTAAGGGTTTGATCCTTGGATCTGCTTTGTAATTTTTCATATGGAAGTTTGCAACTTTGTGGCCGAAGTTATGACAGATATAGCATTCGATCTCATTGTTCAATAGGTCAAAGTGATTGGTGCAACTTTGTCTCCTCATTGGTTGTTTAGTTCTATGTTGCAAAGATTGTTTATTTCTTGATCTCCTCAGTTGCATGTCTCTAAACTTAATTTGAAAATTTGCAATCTTATGACCAAAATTAGAGCAGTAAAAACAGTAACCATGGAAGAATTTTTGGTACCTAAAGGATGGCCTTCTTCTTGGAATTTGTTGTTCCATATTCTGATATCTTTGTTTTTTATCTGGGATCATCTTGTCTTTATTAGCTTTTGGTGGCAGAGTACTCACATGGTCTGATTGTCTGCTGACTTGGAACTTGATCATCTTTACTGGCTCTTTGCTTTCTGTTTGTTTGTTGCTTGAACCACTTACATAGCCTAAACCAGTATTCAACAAAAGAGATCTTTGTTTGCTCAGAATGTCATTTAGTTCTGCTGAGGATTTAATGCTTGGAAGATTTTGGAGATACAATGCTTTACACTTCTCCATCTCTTTTCTAGTTTTTACTACCTATTCTTCCAAGGCTTCACATCTTTCCTTCTTCTCTGATAACTGTTGTTTCAGAATGTCCTCTATTTTCTTTGCCTCTTCTAATTCCACTTTTAGCGGGGCGAAGTCTTCATCAGGTTTTTTACTATCTTTCTCGAACTGCATCAGCAATTGTTTTTGCTTTTTCTTCTTAAATTTGAATCTAGCAATTTCTTCTAGGGCATTGATCAGTTCTCCTTCCAGGTCAACCACAACTTCTTCATCATTAACATCACTTCTTGTGATTTTATTATCATAATCCTCTTTGGCCATAAGCATAAAGTCATTAACCTTATCTTCACAAGAAAAATCACTATCTATGTCTCATGAAGAGTCATCATTGTTTACACATAAACTTTTCTTTTTACCAAATCTCTTGGATTTGTACTTCTCTTCACCGTCAGAGTTCTGGTCCTTCTTCTTGTGTGGACACTTAGATGTAAAGTGACCTATATTTCCACAGTTAAAACATTTGAAGGGCAACTTGCCTTGGTACTTGCCTAATCCTTTCTTTAGTCTTCTCACAAATTTTGCTTCAATTTCATCAGGCTTAGAATCCTCATCATTATCTGCTTTAAATGATGCCTCTCTAGAGGTAGTTTTATCTTTACTAATCCTCATTTCATAAGCAGTTAGAGTTCCTAGAAGTTGATCAATAGACAAAATCTTAAGATCATTCAGTTCTTCTATTGCAAAAACTTTTGGATTAAATCTATTAGGCAGAGATCTTAAAATCTTATGAACTAAAAATGCGTCTTCAATCTTATCACCAAGACCCTTCATGACATTCACAAGCTCCTCAACTCTTAAGAAATATTTACTAATTGTTTCATCCTCATTCATCTTCAGTTGTTCAAATTTCAATCTATATGTCTGAAGTTTGGCATCTCTTACTTTCCCATTTCCTTCATAATTGCTAATGAGTTTATCCCACATCTCTTTGAGAGAATCAAGATGCATTACCTTTACAAATTCAGCTTCAGCAAGCCCACTCAAGATAGCATTCATTGCCTTTGCATTGAAGCTAAATTCTAACTTCTAATCTTTGGAAGCTAGCACAACAGCTTTTGTATATCCAGTATCTACAACATCCTAAACATCAGCACCTAAGGCCATAATGTATGTTCTCAATCTAACCTTCCAGAAAGCAAAATTTGTTCCATCAAATAGAGTAGTCTTATTGGTTGAAGTTCCTTCATGACTTGTCATGTTTAAGCTTAATGATCTACCTTTAGCTAAAAGGAACCTGCTCTGATACCAATTGTTGAAATTACTAAGACAACTGAGAGGGGGGGGTGAATTAGTTGTTACTGTGCTTAAACAATTTTATGCCTATTAAAATATTATTAATCTTCTCCAAGTGATCATCAAGATTATGCAAGTCATGAACAACAGAAATAGTAAACATCAATCACACATATGATATACACAGAGACAAATATTCATGAGGAAACCCATAAAGGGAGAAAACCTCTTCTTCTTCGAATGATAGGCTACCACCTTTATGTTCTGTACATCATCTATCTTTGAGCACCAACTCAATGTGAGGCTACCACCTTTGTTTTACAAGTTGAAACTTGTTGAGAGCACCAAATCTCTGGTTTCTCTAGCACCCACTAGAAGGAAGCACCAACTCCCTAAGTGTTCAAGCACCAATTGGATAGAAGCACCAACTTCTTGTCACACGGGCACCAACCTGTATAACAGAGAAAAAAAGTTCTCCCTTGCACCACCCTACCACCCTGTTTTTTCTGGTCGCAACAAGATGGAAGCTACAACTCCCTGTGTTCAAGCACCCACTTGAAACTCTGAGGACAACAGTCCTCCCTAGCACCACCCTACCACCCTGAAATATAAATCTTTGCTTGCTAAAATTTATTACAGTGATACAATATTTATCAATGGATTACCAGTCTCATCATCGTTCTACTACACTGCTCTGCTCTACCTGCATCAATGTCTTCCTGCTCGCATCTTCTTGCGCTTAAGTTCTAGTACAGTCTGTTGTTTTCACCATTTCTGCTCTGTCCATCTTATGTTCTTCATCTCTGCATTTTCTCCCTCAGTTCATCCTATGATATTCATTGCTTACAATTCGACTACTTTTTATAGAGAAATAAAAACCTCTCTCTGTCACGGCATTTTTCTTTTATTCCTTCTCTTATCATCCGTTACATTCCGCATCTCCAACACTCAAATCGGGAACCTTAAAAACGCTCAAAAATCATGATTCCAACGCTCAGGAACAATGATTCAACCGCTCAGGAACAATGATTCAGTTAGGGTAATTGAATCGTAACTGATCAAAAAATAACGAGATGAAACAACAACCCTTCGATCAGATTCAATTTGATCAGTGTCGTTGGATTATACACGCAGATGCTTTTTGATTTTTCAATGCGTAACCTCCGATGTGGAGCCTAGCAACGTTAGCTCCTTCCTCAATCTTCCACTGATGTGACCTTGGGTAATGCTCTCATGTGACCACGTGATTGCGGGTGCGGCCAAAGGTGGTTTAAGGGCAATCCACTTTTTGCCCCGCTAATCACTACAGAGCTCCACGTATGCCTTTAGTGATACAGTGGTTTTGATTGCGGCCCGCTCATGAAAAATTAAGACCCGAGAATGTTCTAACCCTGCAATGCGACGGGACTGTCGATCTCACGATATTGACGGTGCTCCTGAACCGATGGTTCAGATCTTTCCTTTCAAGTTATGTGGATCATATCTAACCTTCCTAAATCAACAACTGTGATTTACTTCATGATCCGGGCTCCGAAAGTTTCAAATCTCAAACCCTACTTTTCTCCATATGCTAATCTTCCAGAGTTGATGATCTGCGGACACCTGTCCTTCTCAATCGACGACTCTGCCTCTACTTCAAGAATTTGACCTTTCAAACAAATCAATGGTTCTACAGCCCCTTACTCAATTCAACGGTCGGGATCTCCTTTTCTACTTCGAGCTTTGACGATTTCAATTCTCAACCTTCACGCTCTCCCAGAATGATTTTAGTCGGAGTCCATGGATTCTTGCCACGTGTCCTCCTCAAATCAACAGTCCTCATTCACTTCGGGACTTCGGCCTTCGGGACTTTGGGACTCTGTCCCTCACGACTTCGACACTTCGGCCCTTCGTGACTTCGGTCCTTCGGCACTGCGGCTCTTCGCAACTTCGGCTCTTCAGCCCTTCGCGACTTCGGTCCTTCGGCTCTTCGCGACTTCAGTCCTTCGGCTCTTCGCGACTTTGGCCCTTCGCAACTTCGGACTTCAGAGCTTTTTTTATTTGTTGGTGGTGAAACTCCCAAAGTAAATCTCCTGGAGTGACGTAAAATTACACACGTCACCTATTGACCTGGCACGGGTAGAGTGGTTTCCACGTGTCACTTGATGACATGGTCTGCCACATGTCCTTGATGACATGGTCTGCCACATGTCCTTGAATCGGAAGGTTGAGTCTTACTTCGGGTCTTTACCTGGAGTCCACAGTTTTACGCCACGTCTCTTCTGGATCAAACGACCCAAATCCACTTCGGACGATCCGACGCCTGATATTTACTCTGGACGATCTAACGATTGAGATCTATTTCGGATGATCGGACGATAGAGATTTACTTCGGCTCTCTAGCTCTCCGGGCTTCGGGAATTTCACTTCTCAACTGGAAATTCTTGAAGTGATATTTCTCCAGAGATCGCGATTTGTCGCCACGTATTCCTCTGGTTCTGACGATTGAAATTTACTCCGACTCTCCGGGCTTCAGGGATTTCAAATCTCAAACTGAAAAATCTTGAAGTGAGAATTTTCCGAAGCGTAACCTCCTCACATCTTTAGACCCGAAACAGATGATGCTCATTTGATCAAGATCCTAGATCAACGACTCGATCTGTTTGTGATGTAGCTTTGCCTTGGATTAAATCCAACGACTCTCCATATTTGTTTATCGTATCCTTCAATTTAATTTGATCTGATGGCTGACGAAAATTCGTTGTGATCGAGATCTCAAATCTCAGCCCTTGCTTATCCTATCCTTCCACTTAAAGTGATCCAACGGTCATCAACACTCTTGAAGCAGATCCACGATCAAGGATTTGATCATGATCACGTTTATGTACTGTGCTTTCCCTTCTGAGCTTTGATCTTTGCATATTGTTCGCTTCTCCTCCTAAGCTTATGTTTTTCTTGTTTTCCATCGTCCTTGTTGTTCTTGCCATCAATGATAAGCACATGCTTCCTGTAAAACATGCCAACATATTTACCATGTTCTCTTCGACCCTCTAGTCACCTCAACCCAGAAGTGTGAGGGTCCCTCTTTTTTTTTGGCTATTTTCCTGATTTTTTTCTTCTTGTATCTTGCAGTTCAATCGAAAAAAGATAAAATTAAGCATATTACTGCTTGAAAATTTTAGCAAAATGAGGAAATTTCAACCCATGAAATAAATTCAACATCAAGGGTCTTATTTGGCATGGAACACGAATATCATGCATCACAAGTATTTACCATGTTCTCTTCGACCCTCTAGTCACCTCAACATCCAGAAGTGTGAGGGTCCCTCTTTTTTTTGGCTCTTTTCCTTAATTTTTTATTCTTGTATCTTGAAGTTCAATCGAAAAAAATAATAATAATAATAATAATAAATAAATAAATAAAACATATTGTTGCTTGAAAATTTTAGCAAAATGAGGAAATCTCAACCCATGAAAGAAATTCGACATCAAGGGTTGTGATTTAGAGAATATAATTACAACATCTAAACTTTATTATTGCCTAGTATTTAACAGTGCTTCGTGATAGGACCAACTCTCTCCAATCTGACTCACTTATATTCCTTAAAATGAGAACATTTTTCAATTTATCCTCCTTGGATTCAACGAGATGGTAGTAATCTCTAATCAAATCACTTATAATATTTTTTGTTGTGTGCCCTGTTTATTTCATGCAATGTTATTTGAAGATGGGAGGGATTGTGAATCGTGTGTGCAACATGAAAGCAATGCATTATTAGTTGTCAATACATTGTTTAAAACTAAACATTGGAATCATGTTAAAAACAAGTGTTGAGAACCAAAATACAAATGATTAACACTCACATTGATGGTGTTCCACAAAATATTATTTAAATCATTTGGGTCTCCAATCAAGATATGTGATTAGGTTTCCCTTACAAATACACCTGGGTATGAACCTAGGTACACAAAGTTTGGAACAATGGGTTAGTCTCTATCGTTAATCTCAAGTTCAAGCACTTCCTCCATATTATTAGTTGCTGCACATATAATTTGACCTCTATCCTTCTTTCTGAAATTACTAGTTGTTTGTATATTAGAGAGGCCAACCCCTTTTATACCAATATGTTGGTGGCCTGATTGTTCATCAACTATTTCTACAAACAAGGTCATATAAAGGTATTAAAGATATTTTTCTTGTAAATTTTCTAGTTATTATAAAATTAAAATTTGTATATTAAAGGTCATACATTCTTCTTGTTGTACCTCTTCCTGAAAAGAAAAATATGGCACTTTAGCATTGCTTTCACTGCTAGGGTAGCTAGGATCAAAAGATGGCGACGAAGGTGTTATGTTACATGTTCTTGTTAGGAGTTTCCTTTTCTTAGTACTTATAACCAAACATGTTAGTAAATATATGTAAAACATTGTGATACAACAATGAAATAAAATATTGTGTTACTAAATCTTTACCTCTAGATGAGGCGCATGTCCCCTTTCCCATTGCCTCCTTTTGACATTCTCTTTTTGAAGTTACATTCATCAAAGTTATTTGATTCCACATCATATCTACCTTATCCGTGGTTCCTCGAATGGATTAGAATAATGCTTAACTAAAAATTCAAAATCAAGTTTCTAAACATGGATCTATCATATACAAAATGTTATAATTCAACGCATAAAAAACACTTGTCTCCATTTGTGTGCTTGTACACAACATGTTTAACAAAAGAAACTTGTATCATTAGTCAACCTCAAGAAATGGCCATGCACAAAACAACAAAAAATATTTATGTTATTCCTACAATTGTTTTTATCTACGAAGAAATGTCATAATTTTGTTTTTTTTTCTATTGTTTTATTTGGGCTCTGAAATGTCTCCATTGTATCCCTTTTACCTTATTTGGACAATATTTAGGTGCATGTTTTCATTGGATGTGTTGTTGTTGGATGTCCTTATCATGATATAAAATATTGAAATCGAAATATAAGCATGTCCTTAGGAAGGGAGTAGTTAAAGTATTTTAAGCATATGAGAGTGCAAGGCAAATAACACCTAAAATAAGATGAAATAGGCATGGTCTAACATCAATGCAATTTTATATATGAAGAACATTGGAAAAATTTTAATAATTACATGAAACATAGAAAAATCATCTAAGAAATCCATACATCTGACATTGTTTTCTTCTCTCTCTCAATTCACACCCCATTTGAGAACTCCACATTGTAGAAACATACAATAAAATAATTGTCATGAATTTCATCCAAAGAAATCAAGGGATGAGGTAATGGGGTATTGTTAGGATAGATTATTGCAATATCAAGATCAATTTAAACGTGATGACCAAGCACATAAACTCTTCATGTTAGAGAAGTTAGGTTTTTGATGCATTAATGTCATTGAGTTAACCAATTTCAGGAGCACATCCACCATTATTTCTATGCTTTCATTGCTTACTCGAGATGGGAACCAATGTTTCTTAGTTTATCTATGTATTATCCATGTAAAGTGAAACAAGGAATGTTAAATCATGGAAAAAGTAATAAGGAACTTATCAACAATGCTCCTTAAGCGTTCTTTAAATAGATGTGAATGCTTCTTTGCCTTAAATCCCTTTCACAAACTATATGATGTTGCAATAATGTGTTCTCTATTCTTTGTGTTGTAAATTATGGCTACACATCTATTACATGTTGATCATGAAATCTCCTATCGCAAGAAATACTTTTCTTGTCAGGAATTGTCCAATGGTGCTAGAATGTTTTTTTCCCCTTGATTTAATTAATGGTGCCATAAATGTTGTTTTTTTTTCAATTTTTCCTTCATTTAACGAGTGTAAAAATACCCAATGTGAAATTAGGATAATTAGTGTAAACTCGAGGACTTGCACCCTTAAAGTAATAAATCATAATCATGAACATAAGGATTATACATAACATACATAAGTAATCAATGTAGTTAACTAACACATCATAGGTCTGGAATGGGCTTTTGTGTCTCATGGACCATGCACATGATCCTAAACCACCACACATACCATATTTAAAAAAAAAAAACTACACACAAGTGTTGTATGGGCATAATTATAAGGTTTTGTGAACTAAGGATGGTCCTAATCAATGTTGTGGACATTATCCAAGGAGGAACACCAATATCATAAGGCCTAAAAATAGGCTTTTTAGTTCTCATAGACCATGCACATGGTCCAAAACACCACATTATAGGCCTTGTAAAGATAGTCTTTGGCTTACAAGTATTGTATGGGAGTTGTTACAAAGTTTAACAAATCGGGGATGGTTCCCAGGGGGCTTGCATGGTAAAAGAGGAACAACACTATCTTAGAGGCTAAAAGTTAATTATATGGTTTATGGATCATGCACACGTTCCAAAATCACCACACAAACCATATAAAGGGAATATTGACCTACACATGTCATATGGACACCATTATGTGGTTTTGCACACCAATAATGGTTCTTGGTTCCTTGGACATGGTCCAAATAGGAACACCAATATTTTAGGACCTAAAATAGGCTTTTAGTGCTCATGGACCATGTGCATGGTCCAAAACCACCACACATGCTTTGTAAAGGGAATCTTTGGGTTACATGTGTCACATGGCTACCATTGCATCCAAAATGGTTATCATAGCCCTAGACATCATACAAAAATGAAGATGGACCTAAGACAATGGTGCACACTAAATTATTAGGTCCTAAAAAATGATTTTGTGCATCATAGACCATGTCATGGTCCTGAACCACCGCACATGCCATGTAAGGGGATTTTTGGAACCTTATAACTGTTGCATGGTTTCCATTGCATCAAGGATGGTTATCAAAACCCTAGACATTATATGAGGATGAACATGGACACAAGACATTAGTGTGCATTGGCATCTCTTATCCTAAAAGAAGTTTCTGTGGCTCGTGGACCATGTAGATGGTCTAAAACTACCATAACTATAAAGGGAATATTTGGTCTATAAGTGTCATGTAGTGCCATTGTGATGTTCTATGCACTAAGGTTGGTTCTTAGGGTAATGATTTTTTTCTAATCTAAAATTAATTGAAATGACATGTTGCATGGGCTTGTTTGGTTTTTTAGTATGAATGTTGGTTGTTTGAGTGCTTCTATAGGACATTATGGCATGTCATAGAACATTATAACCTATTCTAGAACACTCTAAAGTTTGCTACATAGCACTACAACTAGCTACAAAATGTTGCACGTTGTTGTGAGAGCCATACAAGTTAAGGAAAATGCATTGGAAAATCTTCAACCAAGTTACTACATAACCACAAGAAGGCACTATGGAACATTGCACAATGTTATAAAACCAACCATAGCTACTACAAAATGTGGTTCCACTCATTTTGGCATGTCAAGTAATAGTGCATGGAGCGTATGGGGGAATCTTACAAATAACTAGATTTTACCACCAGACAATGACATTCCTAGAATTATGTTTTTTGGGGTTATAAAAGTATTAGGATCCAAGAAAGTGGTATAAATCAACTCATTATTGCATTGGTTTAATTTACAATAAATCATTTTGTTAATTTGATCCTTGTACTTAATTTTAAAGTGCCTTATTATGGTTCTAAAATAACCTAGCTCAATGTTTTGCAACAAATTTTTATCAATTAGTATGCCCCCCACAACAACTTATAGTGTTCTCTAGCTTGTTGTAGTCGTTTGTAAAAGGTGTAGTGTTTTGCAGTAGGCAGTAGCGTTCAACAACAAACTATGGAGTGTTATGTAGTATGTTGTAGCCTTCTACATTAGGTTGTTTTCTTTTGCAGTAGGTTGTAATGTTCTGCAACTGCACTCTTACAACTAACATTAGTACTAAAAATAAAAGAAACCTAGGCAACATGTCATTTATCGTCCCATATTAGCAAATATATATATAAACAAAAAAATGCAACTAGACATACATTATCACTTTTCAGTCTTGTCATTCCAACAATTTATCATGTGATTAGGAAATATTGTTGGAAAAAAAAGGAAAGGAAAAGAGTAGATTACGCATCAAAAAGTGTCCAAAATGGAGGCCTATCATAATGCTAACATGTTAATTGTTTTGTAAAAGCCACCACTAAACCTCCAATTTCAAGGACATTTGGGGGTAGTTTTTATCAAACCATTCCCAAAATATAGGTAAGGACAATTTTGATATAACCACCCCCAAAAGTCCCTAAACTTGGACTTTGCATTGTTGTTTATACAAAATTGTCTCTAAAAGACAAATTTCACTAAATTTTGGTGGTCATTTGATAAAAACTACCAATAATGATACTTTTGGGGGTGGTTGTTATAAAATCGCCCTTATAAAAAAATTTCAATAGTTTTTAGAGGATCATCGTTGAGAACAACTACCACAAAAGGAGTAATTTTTTATGTTGGGTAAATGGGATCATGGGGATACGAGGAACACTCTCCTCCATGATTGAGTTTAAGTGCCTAGATGTACCTTCTATCCCCTAAATCA
>ML833670.1:30879-49877 GCA_009831015.1 Picea engelmannii
CTTCACCTAGTGACTTGCAGTGTCCCGATCTATATTTCTGGAGAGTTTCAGAGCATTTGGAGGCCTCCTTCAGCAGGGTCGAATTATCTAGGGCTTCAGTCATCCAGTGGGGCGCACCATTCAGTGGGGGATTTCAGATCTACGGAGATTGAGAGGGATCTTGGAGATTCGGGCACCTGGGTTGTTCTTACCATCATCTGATCTATCAGTTGGCATATTTCTTAGGGCGACTGGACACTTTTGGCAGCAGGGCCGATTTATTGAGGGTTTCAGCCTTCTATTGGAGCGTGGCATTCTTCAGCTGGAGAGTTTGGCATTCAGATCTGCTTGTATTGATCTTCATTTCTTATTTAGCCTTTGGAGGAATATTTTGTATTAGCAGAAGCATTTTGTAGCAGCTCTTATCTATTGTCTATCTTCTTGGCCATCTGTTGAGCATTCTAGATCGGCATCTTCATTGTAGCAGGTTTCTCTATTTTATGAATTAAGAAGATTTGAGATGTTTTGGCTTATCTATCTTATTGCATATGGTTGAGGTATGTTCCATGGTTATCTCTTTCTGTTATTTGCTACATACACACATATAAACACATTTAAAAGGTAGATCAGCAAAGTGTTTGACGAAATACCTCACTCAGAAAAAGTTTTAAAAAAACACCAAAACAGTGATGATTCTTGCATAATGGCTTGGGATCATTACACCATCCATCATCATCTCTCCATCCACTAGTCTCCATACATACATACATACATACATGTGTGTGTGTGAAGGAAAACATCAAAGAGAAACCCAAGGGATGCTTCCCCACATTCATGGATGGATGCCCTAGTAAACCCATTGGTGTAGACTAGTGTGCCTCATCCAAGGGGTTTCAAACTTGACAACTACTAGGACATAACAAACCAAATTCCTAGCAACATTGGCAACAACTAGTTGAACTACCCCTTGGGATATTATCTAAGCGCGCGAGCGTGCACACACACACATGTGTATACATATGTATGTTCTTGTGTACAAGTATATATCTACATATTTCATCATCAATTTGTCTTTATGTGTGTATTGTCATCATACATATTTTGTATGTGTGTGTGTGTGTGTGTACACAAAGTATTTTGTGTGTGTGCTTGTGAGAGAGAGAGAGAGAGGCATGCGTGCACGCGCGCACACACACACACACATATACATATTGTTGGAGCATGTCATTTTGGGATAATTTTTGGGAATCGCGCAGGAGGAAACCGTGCATCAAATCGAATAAGGGGTAGTGCGCGCGGAAGAAAGGAAGACAATTAGTGCATTTTCACAAGTCAACATGCGCAAAAGGTGGAAGTTAGTTAGAAATAGTTAGACATTTTGTCCACTTTGTAACGGGCTAAGCCCTAATGTAAAAGTACAAATATGTAAAAGGTTTTCGGATTTTTGTTCAACGAGTATGTCTTGAGAGAGCATGTTTTAGTAGTGAAATCGAGAGCTAAGTGAATGTATGTTGTTACAGAAAACAGTATGATAGTGACAGTAAGAGACTAAGAGAGGGGCTAGGGCATGTTGGGTCTATCAAAAGTACAATGTATGAGCACAGTGTGCATCCTTTGTAATTAATGACTGAATAATAAAATGAAGAAGTCGGTCGTTGTGGACGTAGCCCATCTTGGGTGAACCATGTTAAATCTTTGTGTTATGATACATGTTGTGATGTGATGTGTTTATTTTCTATTTTTTTTTATGGCGCACATATAATATATGAATGGCTAATATGAATTTGTTATTTGTTTTGATGGTTATGCGTGCATGTTATAAGGTAGAATGAATGAATGTTAAGTATGATGAATATGACTAATGTCTCCCATTACTCCATGACTATGGAAACTTGGTTCCTAAAGTGCCCATAGGTACCTCGGGTGAGACTTCACCTGCTTGTGGGTGATGCTGAAAGGGATTGTATCTTTAGAGTTTTGTTGGTTAATTAATGTTGAACCTCGGGTCTGCCCATTGTGTGACAACAAATGGTTCTGTTATCGAGACTTGAACCCTAGTCTCTAGGGTGAGAGCCGAGTATACTAACCAACTAGACTACAATAAAACCATTTTTTGGCGTGCAGTGGGAATACCTCTGGTTCAACATTAATTCACCAACAAAACCATAAAGATATCGGCCCTTTCGACATCACTCACAAGCAGGTGAAGTCTCACTCGAGGTACCTATGGGGGCTACAGGAACCAGGTTTCCATAGTCATGGAGGAATGGGAGACATTCATCATATTCATCGTACTTAAAATTCATCCATTCTACCTTACAACATGTGCATGGAACCATCAAAACATATAACATATTCACATTAACCATTCATACGTTACATGTGCACCATAAATATAACAAAAAGTAAACACATCATATCATACATTGCAGCATAACAAAACGATTTAATGTGGTTCACCCAAGATGGGATACGTCCACAATGGTTGGATTCTTCATTTTATTATATAGGCATTCATTACAAAAGATGTGCATTGTGCTCATACATTGTACTTCTGACAGACCCAACATGCTTTAGTCGCTCCCTCAGTCTCTTATTGTCACTATTATACTGCGGACTGTCACAACATACACTCACTTAGCTCCTGACTTCACTACTAAAACATCCTCTCTCAAGACATACTCATTGAACAAAAAACCGAAAACCCTTTACATACTTATAATTTTACATTAGGGCTTAGCCCGTTACAAAGTGGAAAAAATGTTTAAGTATTTCTAACTAACCGCCACATTTTACGTGTGTTGATTCCTGAAAATTTCATTTCATAGCTATTTCTAAGGCTCATGACTGCAACACAATATTTTGAAGGAGAAAATGGCACAGGGATGGCTCAAGTTCAGTCACAGTTAACAATGTTGACCATTCAGTTGCAAGAACTTGCAAAAGGGAAAGAAAAGCACGAAGAAGTATTGTGTACTACATGCAGAACAAAAGGTCGTCATAAGAAAAAGTGTCCAGCCTTTAGAAATTATTTGGTGACGGGAGCTCCGAACCCATTAGGGGTACAGTGTGAGATTTGCAAGGTGATGGGTCATCACCCTACTGCTTTTCCATTGATGCATAAATATCATAGCACTGCAGGGAGTTTGTTTTGCAATTTTTGTAAGTATGTGGGACATGATGAGGAGGATTGTCATGCATTTGATCTAATGCGGGAACGCACTGCAAATGCAAACAGAGTCCAAGGAGAAGAATCAAAAGGGGGGGTTTCACAGTACAATACTCCAATAGGTTATAATCAAGGAGGAAGAGGAGGATTCATAGGTTGTGGAAGAGGAGGATTCGGCAGAGGAAGAGGACCAATTATATGTTATAATTGTAACCATCTAGACATTTGGCATGAGACTGCCCGAATCCCTGCACGACGTGCACGTATTGCAGACAACTAGACCATGCAATGGAAGATTGTCCATAGATGATCGTGAAGTGGCAAGAGAAGAGAAACCATAATGTATAGATGATAGTAGCAGAAGCATGTGTCAGTCAACGAGGGATAACAACAGTTACGCATGGAGGAGCTAGAACCAGAGTTGATGCGACGGATCAAGGGAATATGATACACTAGTGGGTCAAGAAAGTAGTAAAGCCATATCTGACATTTGACCCTAGGAAAGAGTGAGACACTTATAAGAAATCCATGAGGGAGCTAATAGAACCAAAGTGGATAACATCAACTTCGACTACGCCATCTTTGTATGACATGTCACTGGTCTATGATATGCCTCCAATTCATGACCATTCAGAAAAGCAAGTTGAGAAGTTAAGTACTTTGAAAATTTTCTTAAGAAGTTGTTTAGAATTAATGAAAGATGAATTTTATTTGAGTATACTACACGGAATGATTGACCATTACGCAAAAGAAAAAGAAATACTTGTTGCACATGGAACAGTTAACCATGTGCACCGCTAGAAAAAAATGAATAGGGACCTCTTACTCAATGCACATGTAGGAGATTATGATATGGACAACATCATTTTGGATCTGAGGTCTGATGTGAATACCATTCTAAAGCAAACTTGGGATATGATGGGCTAGCCGAAGTTGATTTGGTCACGTATCCAGTTGAGACTAGCAAATCAACATAAGATTGTTCCAATTGGAAGACTGATAGGGGTAAGTGTTAGTATTGATGGAGTGTGCAACATAGTAGATTTCGAAGTAATTGAGATATTAGATGCAAGCACCACTTATCCAACACTGCTTAGACTTGATTGGGAATTCAATAACCATACTATCATTGATCTGAAGAAAAGACATGTGATATTTGAAGTAGAATACTTGAAGGTTATTGTGTCGTTGGACCCCACTGAAGGAAGAAGATATGTAGAACTAGGAAAGGGAAAAGAACTTGATAAACTGTATAATATGACTGCAATGATGGATGATTATGTGAATCCTACAACCGACGGTGTACTTAGTTGGAGGAGTATCAGTTCATGTGCATCAGATTCAAAAGAAGCTTCGGAGAATCAACAACAAAGATTGCATGAAGTATCGACAAGGAAATGTGCTCAGATTACCCGCGTGTTGCGATGGATTGGAACTGAGGTATGTGAACCTCCAAGGTATGATGGACTAATTGATGTAGTTTATTTTGTAAAAGATTTTGAGTTGCAGATACCGAATCAACAAAGATTATTAGCTTTAGATGTTGCGTTGAACACGACTCCAACAAGATGGTGGGTTGTACATAAGGATATAATAAGAGATTGGCAGCAATGCAAAAGGTTATTACAAGTCATAGTCGGGACATAGAATGAATATACTATACATAAGTACATGGGGTTGAGTTTCCCAACGGGCCATATTACACAATGCACAACGATGTGGAGATCAATACCTAAGCAATAATGGACACATATGTTTATACATACTATGGTCGCGATCCCGAAGAACTGGTACACAGAGCTGGAAGTGTGTAGAGGAATAATCGATTGGGAAGAGTTGACCAAGAACTTCAAGGTATCTTTCAGTTTTGAAGATGATGCTTCTTTGATTGATTCAACCTTGGAGGTTATCAAGAACAAGATTTTTGTATCAGAAGACTCGATAAGAACAGTACCCTTGTATAGTGCACCTAGATTTTCTACAACAATTGAACAGGTTTTAGACTATTATAATGTTACTGAAGAAGACCAAGGAGAGGAAGACCCAAGAAATTTGAAAATACTAGAGATTGAAGGAGAGCGCGTAGTAGAGGGACCAGAACTTGAATCTATTGTGTATGCAAAGCCATTGTAAACACGTAAAGTGAATATTTGAACACAAGATAATTCCAAGTTTGTGAACCTAGGAGACTACTAGAGTGGGGAAACAATTGAAAAGATTATTGACTTACTATGCAAGTATCAAGACCTGTTTCTGAATATGTTCTTAGAAATGAAAGGGATTATTGGGGAGCTAGGAGAGATGAAGATTCCCTTGAAGCCAAATTCCAAGCATGTGAAGAAGAGACCCTATAGATTGAACCCAGTATATAAGCATAAGGTGAAAGCAGAGATAGACAGGATGCTGGAAGCATGAATTATTGAACATGTTGCAGAGTTGGAATGGATCAGTTCGATGCTAATTCAGGACAAGAAGACAGGGGGCATTAGAATGTGCGTAGATCTGGGGAAATTGAATGATGCATGTTTACATGACTTGTTTCCTACTCCTTTTATAGATGAAGTTTTGGAGAATGCAGGGGGTCAGGAGGCTTAGTCTTTTATTGATGGATTCTCAAGATATCAGCAGATCGAGATTGCGTTGGAAGATAGACATAAGACAACCTTTGCGACATAATGGGGATCTTACTAGTATACAGTTATTCCTTTTGGGTTAAATAATGCACCAACAATATTTTCAAGAGTGGTTGTTGCAGCTTTTAAAGAGCTTATTCATAAGTTCTTAGAAGCATACTTAGATGATTGGATAGTATTTAGTTTGTTAAAAGATCATGTTGAAACTTTGTGCTTAATGTTGGATAGGTGTAGGCAGTTTTAGATTTCATTGAATTTGAAGAAATAAAAATTTTGTGTGCCTTTTGGAATCTTGTTGGGTTATGTGGTATGTAAACATGGATTGCTAGTTGATCCTGCGATGATAGTTGTGATTGTTGATTTGCCACCACCTAATTAAGTGTGACAGTTGAGAGCCACATTGAGTCATACAGGATACTATAGAAAGTTGGCTAGAAGATATGCACAGATCATAGACCTGTTGGAGAAGTTGTTGAAGAAGGAAGTTAAGTTTCAATGGAATGAAGAATGTCAGCAGAGTTTAGACACATTGAAACAAAAATTGATCGCGACATTGATTTTGGTAGTCCCATATTGAAAAAAGGAGTTTCATGTACATGTTGAGGCATCCTCTATAGCATTAGTTTTAGCTCAGCCAAGAGAAGGAGAGTTATATCATCCCATTTCATTTGCAAGTAGGAAGTTGTCCTCTACAAAACATAACTATACTACTCCAAAACATGAAGCGTTAGCAATTGTGTATGCTTTACAAAAGTTTAGACATTACTTTTTGGGATCACACTTTAAGATGTATACAAACCATTCTACGTTGAGATACTTAGTTAATAAGCCAGTGTTGGGGGGAGAATATGCAGATGGCTATTATTTCTTCATGAATATGACTTTGAGGTGATCGCGAAACCAAGGAAATTTAATTCAGGACTGGATCACTTATCGTGCATATTGTCAAGAGAAGATGTAGAAAACTTTGATAATAGTCTACTAGATGCATACTTATTTGCAGTACAAATGGTTGATAACTATTTTGTAGACATAGTCCAGTTCTTAAGCACATGAGTATCCCCACCTGATTTTACAGTTGTATAGAAATAGTTAGTAGTGAAGGCAACAAACTATCAACTTATAGCAAGGAATTTGTAAAATTTAGGCGCAGATGGTTGATCCGAGTGGACATCGGTGGCCACCCACCTTTTCCAACTGGCTCAAAAAAGTTTTCTGGCAATTTTGGTAATTTACTATTTTTAGCAGTTTTTAACTTTCCAGGGCCATTTTGAGGGCCTAAATGAAGGTTTTTTGGGGATCGGGCTTCTCAATGATATCTAAAGGCTCTAATAGAGCGCCCAAAATGACTCTCCTCGACAATACCTTTCCAACGAGCTAATGTGCGCCCCAAACGGAGATCGTATGCAAAAGTTACGACCCCGAGAAGTTGATGTACTAACTTACCCAAACGAGGCCCACATGACTTTTGGCGCTTCATCTCCTGGGGTTAGGTTTTTTGGATGTCTAGGGTTTGTGACATTCTGGTTTATTGTAAAAAAGGCCTTCAGAGCCTCATTGTAATCATCTTCTTGCGAATGAGTGCAGCCGTCACATCTCTTCTCAGAGATAAGCCACCACCATTCCAACAAGCTTGTTTTCCACTGCATTTTACAGTTTCAACTTATTTCCTTATTGAATAGAAAACCAATTTTATTGTATCTCTGTTGTTCTTTGTTAAGCAACTTTTAATAATCTGTATTCATTTTGTTCTGCTCATAAAATATGGATCAATGGTATTTTGTGATGTTGCGTATTGGAGCACGAAAGATCTTTGATTCTAGCAGAGGCACATGAAGGAGTTGTGAGGGGCCATTATGCACAAAAGACAATGGATCATAAGATTTTATGCACAAGACTATGGTGGCATATCCTCCATAAGGATGCTAAAGAATTATATTAGACTTGTGATGTTTGTCACCGAGTGGGGAAGCCATCCAGAAGGGATGACATGCCTTTAGTACCTCAAGTTACATTGAAGGATTTTGATAAATGAGCAGTATATTTTGTTGAACTGATTAATCTGCCAACGAAGAGTTCAAGATCTAGATACATTATTACTGTGACAGATTACTTGACCAGATGCGCTGAAGCAAAACCAATCAGAGATTGCAACTTGGAAACTGATGCATGATTTTTGCTTGAAAATGTGGTTACAAGGTTTGGATGCCCAAGAATACTTACGAGTGATCAGGGAACTCATCTTTTGAATAAGAAAATTGTTGTGTTGACAGAGGAATTCCAGATTCATCATTAGAAGAGCACATTGTATCATCCTCATGCAAATAGAACAGTAGAATCATTTAATAATATCTTAGAACATGCATCGACGAAGGTTTGTAATGTAAGTCAGCATGACTGGGGCTTAAGGATTCCTACAATACTTTGGGCGTATAGGACTACAAGTAAGAAGTCGACATGATAGACTCCATTCACATTAGTATATGTTCATGAAGCAGTTATGCCTATGGAGTTTATTGTGTCAAGTATGCGCGTTGTTGCGTTGACATAACTTATAGATTCGGGCACAATAGAGAAGAGACTGTCAGAGCTAGTGGAATTAGAGGAGGATGAATTTGTCATAGGTTTTTATCAACAGGTTCAAAAAGCGCGCGATAAAGCATGGCATGATAGACATATCAAGCAAAATAAGTCCCAGAAGGGAAACTTAGTTTTTCTCTATGACAAGTTTTTGCAGCACCCTATAAAGTTTCAAATGCATTGGATGGGTCCTTATGTGATCAGATTTGTGACAGAAGTAGGTGTTGTTCAGTTGGATAAATTGAATGCAGAAGTTGTGGAAGGACTGGTAAACGACAATCGGCTGAAACTGTATAGGGACAGTCGTGCTTCCATACACTAGTTTGAGCGCACAGTATGTGTACCATGGTACTTGTATTATAGTGTATTATAGAGAAAAAGAAAAGAAGAAAAGCAATAAAAGACTTTGAGGCAAGAAAAACAAGGTTGGAGTTAAGAATAAGGTATCGTTCAAATAGTTAAACTAGTAAGGAGACAAACTAGAAAATGTCGCAGAGATGTAGAAAGAGGAAGGAAGCGTGTGCAAGAAGGAGTATTGGATCGCGACAAAGATCAACGCAAAAGGCATGAAAAGCATTAAAGAACATACATGATGGGACAAGCATTTAAGAGCATATATGATGGCAAAGTAGTGGAGTCGCACAATCATAAATGAAAAATAACAAGAGGATTTTGACAGCGTGGAAAATCTAGCGTATGATTTGCCGAAGGATACAAAGTTAATAAAGGGCTAAGGCAAGAATTGAAGGCGAATGCAAGTGGATTAGACTGCAAATTTGGGCATGAACAAGAAAGGAAATAGTTGGCAACAAGTTATAAAAGCATACGAGGGGTCGATATGGAAAGGTTATTGTTGTTTGAGAATTTCCAAGAGACAGAATGAGTTGAGCGAGTTTTACAGAGCCAAGTAAACAAGTTGTAGACATAATTTAGTTACAGAGAACAATGGAACCATTGAAGACAAGAGAAGCTTCATCACAAGCCTCGTTCACTTTCCAAAGCATTGTGTGCCACCAATGAAGCAGGTTAAGCTACAAAAGGAGCTGAAGTATGAACTTGTGGAGCCAAAGATCCCACGGGGGGTAATCGTTGAACAAAATATGCTAGGCGCATTAGGGAATATGAAGTATGCATACCATGACTTGACAGGCGTAAAGAAGTTTCCAGATTTTGCACCCGATATGTATAGGATCGTAAAGCTCACCCCAGTTTCACAAGCAGTTATAGTAGAGCCACATGAATGGGAAACAAGGCTGGAGAAAATAGGCATTTTGAATTTACTAGACATTCCACATTTCGGCAGGAGTGCGTAGATAAACATCTATGTCAAGTTGTTTCTCAGTTGCGTGCATGGAGGGTTTTTATGGTTTGATAGGTTGGTGTCGATAGACACTGAACTCTTTGCGTGGATCACTTGGTTACCATCAAAAGGGGAAGATCCACTACCATTATTCATACACAAGTCGAAGGAGAAAGCATTGGTAGAAAGAATGAAGGATAAATATGACACACTCAAAGGAGCACGTGGTTTGGACATTACAAGTATTAATGATGACACTATAAGGTTCACGACGCATGTGCTGGCCTATAAGTTGTTGAGGAAATGTTGCAAAGATCAAGTACCAACATGTGTGATAACAGTCGTTGAGAAGTGTGTCGTAAGAGTACAATTGAACTGGGCAACGTTCCTATTAAACCGGTTCTTGATGGATTGCAAGGAGGCACGAGATAAGGGCACATAATTCCATTATGCATGGTTGTTGATATTGATTACATTAGTGGCTTGGAGGGAGCCAAAGGACAAATTTATGGGAGTTGTGAAGAAACCATGTTTGGTAGTGAGATATGTGAACTTGTGGCATATTGTGCACAAGGAAAGGCAGTTGGATAATAACATCACATTCTATGTTTACAAGGAGGTAATTCGACAAAGCATTCAAGATACACCATGCATATTATTCCAAGTAGTGGAAGCATACAAGGTGATTACATGCTTTAAAGTAGGAAGACACCATATGTATGTCAAGCTAGGAGGGACCCATATCAACAGTGGTTGATGACCAAATACAGGTTAACGTAAGAGGAGGTTGAACATATTATAGAAAGATTGGATGGAAGAATGGAAAACACCGGTGCCAAAAACAGATCAATCAGAAACACAACCGCTAGAGAACGAGCAAGAAGAAGAAGGACGAGGAGGAGGACGGAGAAGGAAATGGCGTAGGCAACACATAGAAAACAGTATCGTGGCCTAGAGAGAAGAGGAAAGAACACGATAAGGGGAAATCAATACAACAATGAAAGAAGAGGAAAGCATTCAAGGAAGTGGCCACTAGGGCCCTGACAGAAGATGACCTAAAGAAGATAGGCGATCAAGTAAAGGAAGTGACAAATGAAGTGTTTCAGTGCACGATGTAGAAAAAATAAGAGATACATACATATATCTAGGAGAAGATATCTTCATTGCATCATATTTTGGAAGCAACCAAGATAACACTAGGGCAAAGAATAGAGGAAGAGCAGACGAAGGTACGAAGAAGATGAAAAAAGCAAGATCGACGACCTCTCACCCATCAGAAGTATCAACAAAGCATTGATTGATAAAGATATCATTGGGGGCTATAGAGTTCCCCTCGACAAAGATGCATGAGAAAGCACAAGCATTAAGTCATGTTGACTTAGTCTTATCGCAATTTCCAATGACTGTATTAAAGGGTTTACAGACAAGTGTTATGCAAGAGACAAATTTACGCGCAGAGTCGACGACGACGAAGTTGATCAAAGTGACAAATGATAAAGCAACATTGTACATAGAATACAACAAAGTTATGATGGAGCGGGACGAGGCCGAACATAAAGCAGAAAGGCTACAACAAGTGATCTAGAAGGTGTATAGCAACATTCTGGAGGTCCCCATGGAAGTGGATGCTCCGTTAGAAGAGCAAGTGTCAAATATTAGCGAAGCCATTCAGGGATTTTGCATGAAGATTGTAGACTTAGAAGCGTGCACTACGCCAGACACTCCACCTGAGGAAAGGGAGAAAAGGGAGAAGACGACGATGATAATAATAGAAAGTATCAAGAGTTTGGAGGAGGAGTGTGCCAAGTAGTGTGAAGAAATCATACAAGTATGAACACAACTAACAAAAGATACAAAGTTGCAAGGAATAGGGAAAAAGTTGCAAGCTGAGCAGGATAAAGCGCAAAAGTTCAAGGAGATGATGAGCACTCTACCACCAACATAAAAGATGGTTGCAAACATGGAGAATAGGTAGTTGTGCTTAGACATAAGTCAATTAAGAGCATAACATTAGGCTCGTGCATAAAAGATTGAGATGTTACAGGAGGAAGTGTTTCGGGTAACAGGGGAACTTGTAGTTGCACAAGGCATCGCGAAGCAGGCAGTGCAAGATAATGAAGAGAAGCTTAAGACCCACATTACAACAGAGACAATAGAAGAAATTTTACAGTAGGAAACACAAGTAAAGGAAAAGGTCGTGATTGCAAGAGAAACATTCTAGAAGTTCATGGCGACGTGGAAGCATGCCTGAAGTGGCTCGGGACGAGCCATAGATGAGTGTTGGGGGCCAATTGGAGCAAGTCATTTTGGGATAAATTTTGGGATTCGTGCAGGAGCAAACCGCACGACAAATCGGATAATGGGTAGTGTGCGCAGAAGAAAGGAAGACAATTAGCTCATTTTCAGGAGTCAACACGCGCGAAAGGCGGAAGTTAGTAAGAAATAGTTAGACATTTTGTCCACTTTGTAACAGACTAAGCCCTAATGTAAAAGGTTTTCGGGTTTTTGTTCAATGAGTATGTCTTGAGAGAGCATGTTTTAGTAGCGAAGTCGAGAGCTAAGTGAATGTATGTCGTGACAGACCACAGTGTGATAGTGACAATAAGAGACTTAGAGAGCGGCTAGGGCATGTTGGGTCTGTCAAAGGTACAATGTTTGAGCGTAGTGCACATCTTTTGTAATGAATTCTTGAATAATAAAATGAAGAAGCTAGTCATTGTGGAAGTAGCCCATCTTGGGTGAACCATGTTAAATATATGTGTTATGATGCATGTTGTGATGTGATATTTTTATTTTCTATTATGTTTATGGTGCACATGTAATGTATGAATGGTTAATATAAATATGTTATCTGTTTTGATGGTTATGCATGCATGTTATAAGGTAGAATGAATGAATGTTAAGTATGATGAATATGATGAATGTCTCCCATTCCTCCATGACTGTGGAAACCTGGTTCCTGCAATCCCCATAGGTACCTCGAGCGAGACTTCACATGTTTGTGGGTGATGTCGAAGGGGCCGGTATCTTTAGGGTTTTGTTGGTGAATTAATGTCGAACCTCGGGTCTTCCCACTGTGCGCCAACACATATATATACACATACACATATAACCTGGAATGTGTGTATACGTATACATATACACATACACATATGATGAAATATGTATACGTGTGTGTGTGTGTGTGTGTGTGTGTGTGTGTGTGTGTGTGTGTGTGAATTGGGTTTAGCTTGGGTGGCTGGGATGGATGATTGTTATGATCTCCACCCAGGCTCAGTTCCCACAAGTGACATGTTGAGTTCTTAATGATTATATTGTTGTAATGACTTTGAGCCCTATTGTTAACAGACCTTGTGCCTTGAAGATTCTAGGGTTTACCTCAGGTACCATCCTCGAAATGAGGGGAAGGACTCAGGGGTTTTCCCTAGGATATGTAACCTGGAATGTGTGTGTGTCTGTGTGTGTATACATATTTCATCATCAATGTATGTGTGTGTATTGTCATCATACATATTTTGTTCCTTCCGATTAACTTTACATGCCTCCCATGCTCGACCATGACAAGGTAAAACTCAAGACTAGAATTGATCCACTCCTTTGCTAATGTATCTTTTATCTGGATCTTTAAGCTTATGAATGTCATGTGCAATGAGATGTCCATATTGCATTATAACTCCTCCAAGGGCATAATTCGCAACATCCGTCTATACTTTAAATTATATGAAATAATTTGACAACCATAGAACTAGTGATGACATAAGCCTCTACTTTAACTCTTCAAACAATAGCTGGAATTTCTTTGACCACTTCCATGGTCAATCCTTCTTTAAAAGATCCATTAATGGGGTCATGATCCTAGAATAACGTGCACAAACTACTTGTACGAGTTTTCAAACCCAAGGATTTATTAAAGGTCATGGAGCACACTAGGTGCTTCCTAATCCCCATTGGCTTTGAGTTTCTTTAGGTCTAGCTAAATCTTGCCTATGATGATCTAATTACCCCAAAATAATATATATATATTCCTAAATAGACACTTGACCTTCTGCACAAATGGGCGATGCTTTTTAACCAACTCGAAGATCGTATCCAAGTGTAGTCTATGCTAATATAGGTCTAAGGTATAGACCACAATCATCTAATTAGACAAGAACATACTTATCTAGGAACGGTATAAAGATTTCATTCATTATAGCATAGAAGCTAATTAATGCAATACAAAAACCAAAAGGCACTATTAAAGTAAAATCTACCATAGCTTATCAAGAATGTCATTTTCTCCTCATTGTCTATAGTAATATACACCTTATGCTATCACCATCGGAGGTCCAATTTAAAAAATACTTATGCTCCCACAAGTCAATCAATTGGTTCAATTATCAAAGTAATTAGATAACGATTCCATGATATCAATTTAATGAGCACTCCATAACCCACTGATTTGAAATGGATCCCAACCAAATGAATATGTAAGACTTGGTACTCACAAGAAAATTCGACAACTTATAAAGGTTATCCAAACCATGTAAAAGATAACCAAATGTAAAGTCAAATAAAAAAAAAAATGAAAAACACGAGGAAAACAATGAATTGAGAATTTGATGAAATGGAAAAAATAACAAAGGAGAAGGTCAAGGAATGGGAAGTGAAGAGCCATGGTTGTTGGCCTTCTCTTACCCACATCTCTCCCTATTTCCTCAGTCACTCTCATTTGCAAAGGGTATTTTTTTGGCAAAGGAGGAAGAGGCATGGTAAGCCAAGAGAGAATTGTACCAGAGATTGTTGAGATGAATAGACTAAGCCCCATTCAAAATTTGTTTTCCCATTTGGGTTTCCAGGAAAAATTATTGAGTTCATTGTGATTGATTCTTGTGTATGATGTTGTTATTATTCCTGTTGAATTGATGTTTTATAGTGTAAAAATTCGATCTTTGTATGCTAGTGAAAAGCACCAACAACTCTATATTACGAAAAGTTGGGTTGATCTTGAAATTGAAGATTGATGGTTGAAATTAAATAGTTGTTACAATTATTTAGAAAAGTTTCCATTTTGAGAATTCCTCTCATCTCTCATGGTCTATTGGGTGTTATTTCTCTCTCATGGGCATTTTACCACTTGCTTGAACATCTTCTCGTTTCCTAGACCATCCATCAATTACCTAGGTGCTTCAAATCTTCTTCTTAGTCGATTTTCCCTTGCCTATGGAAAATTTATTTATGCCTCGGAGATTTTACACATACTTGGTTGATTAAATTCATTGTTGAGTGACTCCTTACACGCTAGTCAAATTCTTGCATGCTTGGGGCATTTTTAAACATTGTTGGCTGATTTTTGGGTGTTGGAAGTTTCCCATGGGCCATACATCCCAATGATTGTTGAGATGAGGTGAATTCACCATTGTGTAGATTGTACATGGCCATATGCATTCATATGGGGCACCATACATAGAGGTTGTCACACATCAACTACGACAACTAATTTTTTTATTTTTTTTTGGTCCTTTCTTCGAGGGACAGAATCCCTGAATTTCTATGGGGCCTAGCGCAGACCATCCCTTCCCTTATCCTCCTCCAAGCGACCACAACCTGGCCTTAGCGCAAGCGCCTTTCGCAACTCGCGAGTTGGAGAGTCAAGGCTCTCGACTCCTCTTTCTCCAAACGCCAATAGCCGAAATGTGATACGGGTATGACTCCCTCCTCACTAGCACCTACTACATATAACTGTAGGCTAGGCTAAACACTAGCACTACTCGCATCTCGCGACTTCGCGAGTTGGAGTGTTGAGCCCTCGTGCCCCTCCTTTGTGAATCCCCGAAACACGATAAGTCAACAATGGGTTGATTCTTTCCCAGGTGACATGTGTCCACCACCTGTCACCGGCTTCCACCTTTCTCTGGGCACTTATTGTTATGCCACCTGTCAACCACGCGATCCCCACCTGATGGATGTGCCACATGTTCGCACGAGCCCTCGATGCTCAGCACTTCGCGACTTCTACAGTTGAAAATAAATTCTTTCAACCTTTGAACCCCCGATACGCGATACCACGCAGAGGTTCTGATCCAACGGTTTTGTCGTGGCTTGGATCCAACGACCACGATCATGTCGCGATTTCACAAATTGCGAGTTCGTGCAATCCTACCCTTGACCACTCCAAGTCACGAGTCAGCGAAATGCTACCCAACTGCCACATGTCCTCTGTCGATGGACGGTTCTGAATACTTCGGGACTTTCAGGACTTTGACGAGTCCTCTCTCCCCTGCATGCACCAAGTTAAACCTCGTGTGCCTTTTCTGGATCCAACGGCTATCGGTCTCCTGCGCTCGATCTGACGGTTCAGATCTACTCTCCTGCGCACTCTTCTCCGGCTATCTGGATGTAGGCTCCAACGATCCAGATTTCCCCCTGCAAATCGGCGATTCGCCCTTCAAGACTTTGGGGAAATCCTCACCTCTATTTCCCCAAATTGAACCAATGGTTCAGATCTGATTTCAATCACGGTCTATTTGTCACTCTTGAGCTTTCATACGCTCTAAAACCTCCAAAGGGTTTCTCGACCTCTGCACTCCATGCGGGGTTCTTGCACACAATGGTGCGATCCTTCCTGAGCTTGTCCAGGACTTAAGGAGTTCTGGGTTCGGTTTGCCTCCTAGAGAGCCTATTCCGATATGCACTACCTCTTCTGAGATTAACAAACTTCATCCTCCAAGGGACTCTAAACAATTAGGAGGGTTGGCATGCGTACATGAAACTGTGTCTGGGGTCAACAAACACACAGTTCGTGACTCTAGCTTATGCCTCCACGGGACACAAGCATTTACAAGTATAAAATCATCTCCTAACCATATAATTTCTTACTGGCCTAGTTATACAATCAAGCAGAAATAGGGGAGATACAGTATATCCATTAAGAAATATGCACAATTCGTGAAACATACACAGTATAACCCATTCATACACAGTTGTGGCTAAATTACACTGGGTAGGAAATCGCTTATCTATTACAGGTTGCTACCAACCAACTGACTGTGGGTGTTCATCCTTCCACCCGACCATAGGCACAGAGGCATTCATTCTTAGCACTCTGGCCACCCCCGTGCCAAGCCATGATATCACCGGGGAATTCTCACACTTCTCGAGGGTTCTTCCTCCATTTCCGCTTCTGTTTGGGTCCTGTTCTCTGTAACTCAGAGATTTCTCTCTCGGTTATGGCCTCGGCGAGGTTTCTTAGATGCTCCTCGGCATCAAGTTCGTGGCCTTCAGTTCATGACTCGCTGGAGAGCTCCGTGCATCTCCCTTGCGATCTTACGCTCTCTTTGTCTGGCGTCTCCTCTCTCGTGTGTATCCCTCTTACCTTGGAAGGTTTGTCGACCTATCTTGTTCCTTCTGTTAGAAGGAAGCTCAGGTCTGCAGGTCCTTGCGGTACTTTGGGCTGACAACCCATGTTTCCATTCATGGGGGTGGTTGATAATTCAACCACTGGTCCTTTCTTCATTAACTGATTTCTCTCCTTGGGATCCGAAGGAGGTTGTCATCCTCATCAAGAGAAATTTGGGGTTATTTGTCATAATGAACCCTCTCTTATAGTTTTCACATTCTTCCTCTAGTGATATCATGGCCAATACTTTCAAGGCTTCACCCCCACAGTCAGTCATTGGCAACTCAAACAATAATACATTTACATTGTCCTCATGCATTAGCATGGTAATTCCTATTTTATGATTAATTACAAATTGGAGGAAATAGGGTGTTACAATTCCCTCCCCCTTAAAAGAACACCGTCCTCAGTGTTCTTTCTCAAAAACACCTATCACGCCTTTCTCATTCAACCACTTCAAAAGTCTTGACCTTCATCCTCGGTCAGGTCCTCTTTCAGGATCTTAGTCTTCGTCATCTGCCTTCAATAATTCTTGGACAACAAGCACATTAATCACAATTTTGTGCGAAAACATCTTACTGTTGTTCAAAATTCAAAAGGAAAATTTCATAATCTTAGCACAATACTTATCTGTGCAGTTTGTGGATCTGTATCCACATGGTAGTTTTGTTATCCGTGCTCATCGCTTTCCTTGACGAACCCATTGGGTGCATGATTCCAATTCAATAGTTCACAAGAGCTCTCATGATTTCATCTTCCTTTCCAAGGTTTTTCTGCACGGGAAACTACCCACTGTGTGCATGATCCCAATAGTTTACAAGAATTATTAAGGTCTCCTCTTCCTTACGGTCACTCACCCTCCAGGCCCAGGCTCAGGCATCCCCTCCGCTGTTATACAGTCCCTCGGGAGATCCATCTTTCCCTACCAAGGTTTTCTCGCACAGGAAAATTTTAGAGACTCTATCGAGTCTTACAGTCGAGGCATCTATCAGACTTGCTCTGCCGAGGCGTACCTCTGGCTTGTGTTACCTCAACACAACAATTTTCAGGCGATCATGGCTTATCACGGGGTTTTCATGGCTCTACAGTAGCCTTTTTTTTCATCATCTTCAGCTTTGACAACCTTCATATGTTCCTTCTGGACAGATCTTTTCTCCTCACCTGTGTCACAGGTATACAACATTCGTGAGACATCATTATAAATTCCAACTTTCAGAAATTTTTTTATTGCAAATCTGTCACCCACAGATTTTCCAATCTCTTGGTTTGTTTTCAGATATGTTCCGTACAGAACCAGATTCACAATTATGGGACTTTCCTTCCCATAACATTTTAGCTCAACAGGAAATCGGTCTTCCTTATGGGCTTACAGCATTGCCATATCCAAGACTCTTTCTTCCTGCAATCATTCCTCAGCTAAACAAGCTGTTAGTCTCATCTCAACATACCAAACTTTTCAAAACGTAATTCAACATTTCAAAGGGTTTTAACAAATGTGCCAATATCCATGGCCACATTCATACCCAAATGCACTCTTGCATCGATTTCAAGTTTGTCACACTTTATGACAGGTTATTGGCCATGGGGTGTTGGAATTTAACCAACCTTTTCCTCATATGGTTTATTCGTTTTCTTTCATTCTTACAACAAGACCATGCTTCCTGCTATAGGCCGATCACGACCCCAAATCGGTATACCAGAACTCAAAGTTTCACATGAATGCTTTTAAGCACTCCTTGATTGGTCAATGCATTCATGACATATCGGTTCATGAATTCTCCCAATGGTTACAAACAGTGTTTACTACCAGAGGTTCATACCTCCATTATTCAGGTTCTCCTTTCCGAATCATACCTTACTTGGGTATCCAAGGCATACAACTGCCTTTCAAAGTTCATGCATAACACTAAGACAATAAAATATTTCAGAAGGGGTTCTTACCAAATCCCTTCATACCTT
>ML833670.1:51046-64824 GCA_009831015.1 Picea engelmannii
TCAAAGGCGTAATCATTTGTCTCTTATTATGACAAGAGAGAATCTTTGCTCATTTACCCTTTCATCTAATTATATTGGTACTTCCTGAGGAAATGGAATACATTCCCCTCAGGCTATTATTTGGAACAAAACTTTCATGACTCACCAGAATGGAGTCAACTATGCCTCCATAGTATTCATTTAATCTGGACAAGAGCAATACTTGCTTCACGTTTCACTCATCAGGGCAATCATATTGGGCCTCTAGTATACTTATACTCTTACATCATACATGTGCATTACTTGCACGTTTAATATCATTCATACCTTACCGGTATTAATATCAGGCTTCCTATTATGAAGCTTCACAATGCATTAAACTCATGCACTCAAGCACAATTGAACACAGCTAAGTATTCATCATACTAGTTCACGCCTTCTCCTCACGTGACCACCGACGGTGACCATGATCCGAACTAAAAGGCGCTTCTCATTTCGCGATTTTGGGATTCCTGTTGCAAGGAACTTTGGTTACTCGATCCCCGAAACCCAAAAACCCGAAAGACCAAGGCTAAGGTTTTCTCAGCTCTTTTATTCACATGACCCTTCGCTCGAAACCTGGGGTAAACTCCTAGACATGCGTCAGGATCCCGTGTTTCGGCAAATTCGCGGACAATGCTCCACCGTTTCCCAAACTTCTGATCCACAAGGGTCCGACAACATGGATCCCACGGTCCAGATCTCTCTGCCAATCAATCGGTCCTAATCAAATCCTGACTTTCCACCTTTCGGGATTCTGGCGGAGTCTTCACCTCCTAACTCCCGATTTCAAATCCCCAAAATGTGTATGCGTCAGATCAACGATCCACCGCCTGTCTCGATCCAACGACTTAGGTTGGATGTCGGGATTTCATGACATGTGAGTTCTCAAAACTCTGCTCGTTGACTTCTAAACCTCCGACTCCCGAAGATCTGATTACACCGAATCTATGGTTCAGGTCATCTGCTAACCAACAGCCCTGATTGAATCGATGATTTACCTTGCGCGACTTTGGGAAAGTCTTCGCTTCTATTTTCCCAATAGCCGAAACATCGAAGCTCTAGATCAATGACTGTCGTTGATTCCAATCTAACGGATACTATTCCTCCTGAGTTTGTGAGTGATGAGAGGTTATCATCCTTATCTTCTCCGTTGATCTACTAGATCTAACGGTTCACGGAATTTCAATATTCCTCCCTCCGAGAATTCCACCGTCCGTTCAGATTTTCAATGACTTCCAGCCACAAACTTGGCATCAACTCTTCTAGAATCAACCTCTGTGTTCAACCTCCAGAGCTTTCAAACTTCAACACAAACTTGTTTCTATATGCACTCCTTGTGCTCTATATGCACACTCGGCATATGAAATTTCCCCGCTATCTTTTCTGAGCTTTTAAGTTACTTACAGGACTAATCTCATAGTCATAACTCATACGAATGTCACCCTCTCTTTATGGGAACAACCAACAAGGGTCACTCTTGGGAATTAGCAACAGTCCCAAAGGACTCCTTTTAATCTTGTTTAAACAGATTATCCGTGTTGTCGATTCTAACCATTATAGGTCAGATAATCTAACCCTACATATTTTCATCAGTCCTCTCAATCGTGAGGAGTTATATGCTTAGGGTTTAGTCTTTTAATAATACAGTAATTATAACTTTCTAAGGATCCTACCAGTCCTTACCAGATTTCCTAAACCATGAAGGAGTTATTCATGAGGATCTTAATTCTTACCTAACCAGCCATCTCAATTGCAAGAGACTCTACCTGCTTTAGTAGGTAGACATCGTCACACTATAACATAACAACTCAGTTCATATCCCTTTTCCGGCTCGTGCAGCTTCATAGCACAATTTATTCCACCTCTGTTATTCACATTCAGGTCTTATCAGTAATATTGATCAGTGCATCCCTACTCCTATAAGAGTAGTTATCATTTTGACAAAGGAACAAGATAATTCCTTTGCTAGAATTCCGTAGAAATTCCCAAATTACAGTTTCATTCTACAGTCCTTCTCCTTAAAGAGAAAATGCAGATAAACATATCTCCTTATGCGCCTCGTACATGAGCCCAAGCAGGCCAAGTGTTGTAACCATGCTCTGATACCAATTTGTCACACATCAACTACGACAACTAATTTTTTTTTATTTTTTTTTGTCCTTTCTTCGAGGGACAGAATCCCTGAATTTCTACGGGGCCTAGCGCAGACCATCCCTTCCCTTATCCTCCTCCAAGCGACCACAACCTAGCCTTAGCACAAGCGCCTTTCATAACTTGCGAGTTGGAGAGTCAAGGCTCTCGACTCCTCTTTCTCCAAATGTCGATACCCGAAATGCGATACGGGCATGGCTCCCTCCTCACTAACACCTGCCACATATAACCGTAGGCTAGGCTAAACACTAGCACTACTCGCATCTCGCGACTTCGCGATTTGGAGTGTTGAGCCCTCGTGCCCCTCCTTTGCGAATCCCCAAAACATGATAAGACAACAATGGGTTGATTCTTTCCCAAGCGACATGTGTCCACCACCTGTCACCCGCTTCCACCTTTCTCTGGGCGCTTGTTGTTACGCCACATGTCAACCACGTAGTCCCCACCTGATGGATGTGCCACGTGTTCGCACGATCCCTCGATGCTCGACACTTCGCGACTTCTACAGTTGGAAAGAAATTCTTTCAATCTTTGAACCCCCGATACGCGATACCACGCGGAGGTTCTAATCCAACGGTTCTCCTGTGGCTTGGATCCAACGATCACGTCGCGATTTCGCGAATCGTGAGTTTGTGTAGTCCTACCCTTGACCACTCCATGTCGTGAGTCAGTGAAATGCTACCCAACTGCCACGTGTCCTATGCCGATGGACGGTTCCAAATACTTTGGGACTTTCAGGACTTTGACGAGTCCTCTCTCCCCTGCATGCACCAGGTTAAACCTCATGTGCCTTTTCGGGATTCAACGACTATCAATCCCCTCCGCTCGATCTGACGATTAAGATCTACTCTCCTGCGCACTCTTCTCCAGCTGTTTGGACGTAGGCTCCAACGGTCCAGATTTCCCCCTGCGAATCGGTGATTCGCCCTTCAGGACTTTGGGGAAATCCTCACCTCTATTTCCCCGAATTGAACCAACGGTTCAAATCCGATTTCAATCACGGTCTATTTGTCACTCTTGAGCTTTCATACGCTCTGAAACCTCCAAAGGGTTTCTCGACCTCTGCACTCCATGCGGGGTTCTTGCACACAACAGTGCGATCCTTCCTGAGCTTGTCCACGACTTAAGGAGTTCTGGGTTCGGTTTGCCTTGCAGAGAGCCTGTGCCAATCTGCACTACCTCTCCCGAGCTTAACAAACTTCATTCTCCAAGGGACTCTAAACAATTAGGAGGGTTGGCATGCGTACATGAAACTGTGTCCGGGGTCAACGAACACACAGTTCGTGACTCTGGCTTATGCCTCCATAGGACACAAGCATTTACGAGTATAAAATCATCTCCTAACCATATAATTTCTTATTGGCCTAGTTATACAATCAAGCTGAAATAGGGAAGATACAGTATATCCATTAAGAAATATGCACAATTCCTGAAACATACACAGTATAACCCATTCATACACAGTTGCAGCTAAATTACACTGGGTAGGAAATCGCTTATCTATTACAGGTTGCTACCAACCAACTGACTATGGGTGTTCGTCCTTCCACCCGACCATAGGCACAGAGGCATTCATTCTCAGCACTCTGGCCACCCCCGTGCCAAGCCATGATATCATCGAGGAATTCTCACACTTCTTGAGGGTTCTTCCTCCATTTCCACTTCTGTTTGGGTCTTGTTCTCTGTAACTCAGAGCTTTCTCTCTCGATTATGGCCTCGATGAGGTTTCTCAGATGCTCCTCAACATCAAGATCGCGACCTTCAGTTCGTGACTCGCTGGAGAGCTCCACGCATCTCCCTTGCGAGCTTACGCTCTCTTTGTCGGGCGTCTCCTCTCCCATGTGTATCCCTCTTACCTTGGAAGGTTTGTCGACCTATCATGTTCCTTCTATCAGAAGGAAGCTCAGGTCTGCAGGTCCCTGTGGTACTTTGGGTTGACAACCCATGTTTCTATTCATGGGGGTGGTTGATAATTCAACCACCGATCCTTTCTTCATTAACTGATTTCTCTCCTTGGGATTAAAAGGAGGTTGTCATCCTAATCAAGAGAAATTTGGGGTTATTTGTCATAATGAACCCTCTCTTATAGTTTTCACATTCTTCCTCTAGTGATATCATGGCCAGTACTTTCAAGGCTTCACCCCCACAGTTAATCATTGGCAACTCAAACAATAATACATTTACATTGTCCTCATGCATTAGCATGGTAATTCCTATTTTATGATTAATTACAAATTGGGGGAAATAGGGTGTTATAGAGGTAACAATCTGTTTGGCACTAGAACAATTTAGTTTTTCGTGTTTGAGGAGTAATTACACTATTGCTTGTTGTAGTATGAAGATAAAGATTGCAAGGTCAAGTGCTAAGGGCGTGCTTCAATTTGCTACTATTGTGAATCTGAATACTATTGTTGTTAACTTCCTACCTCTACTTGTTTTGGATGGTGGGTACTAAGCATTGATTACATTGGAAGGGACTCAACCAAGTGGTATTATCAACGAGTTGAAACGAGTGTTAGCAAACCATTGTATTCCTTACCACAATCCCTTATGAAATAGAGGATTGAGTTGTTATATTCACCATACATGTTACACATAGGCATCTACAACATCAACGTCATCCCCTAGGTCATTTTGTTGGAATGCATGTAACAACATTCCCTCCATGGCTTGGGTATCCCATAAGAAATCATCCATACCAATCTCTATATCATCACCTTCATCCCCGACATGTGAAGAACTAGTGTTATTGTAGAGATTCTTAATTGGTGACTCAAGACGTAATGCTAATTAAATAGATGGGTGATTTAACCATTCTCGGTATGCTTCATTTCCGAGTTATGCTCGTTTAGAAGTTAGTAACAAACTCGTAACTTGACATCATAGTGGGGTGTAATGGTAGATGGTAAACAAGTCACTCATCGTCAGAATTTTGATTGTAAAAATTTTGAACATTACATTGATAATATCGGTAACACAATGCATTTAATATGTTCAAACATTATACCAAATATTTATTAGAAGCGTTAATTTTTTTCCCAATAATAAACATGCAACCAACCATTTTATAAAACAAATGTCGAATTAAGCAACTATTTACATTAGTTCCATTGGAAATTCAAATATACATTTACTCAATCATCTTTTTTTACACCCCAAGGGGTGTCTACATAAAAGAGATCCAATTCATGTTGTAATACTATTGACCCAAGTTGGTTGTTGGAAGATGACATGTTACGATGGGTAGGGTAAAGCAACTGTCCATTTTCATAAAACATCTAGTTGTGCTATCTTTCTCTTGATAAGAGCTTGTAGAATTTTGGGTGTACTGGAATATCTTATGCATTCAAACTCGATTATGAATCTTGATCCTGCAAAATTCAATGAATTTTTTTTCAACTGCACATGCATGCATAACATAAATTCAATGAGATAAATGAATTACAAATAAAATCTAAACTTACTGCATCGGTGGGAGAAAACTCGAAGGACTTGCAATGATATGTAATAAGTTGGAATTTGAAGAATTGGATATTTGATATTATAATTTTTTTTCTTGCATTTGAGCCAAAACCATCATCTTGGTGAGCATAGAACAATATAACTTCAAACATAATTTCGAATGACTTTTAAATGTTAGTTGTGCACTTAATTATATTATGACGCCCCTGTGCATATCCATACAACAACTGCACCAATGCGGTGAGTTATGATAAGCACTGAAGAGTGGCCTTTGTTACCACCTCCGTAAAGCAAAAATAAAAATAAAAGGGTTCATTTCAAGCAATTTTCAGTTCATTCCCCAAAAATAAAAGGGTTTCATAGTTACCTTCGGTATTCGAAGCTCCAAATTCTTTGTTCTTTCTCTTGCTTTCCCTCTCTATATTTCACAACATTTTTTTTAGGCAGTAGATTTTTATAGGGTTTGTTTACTTATGTATGGGGTGATCGGTATCCGTTGCAATGGGACCATTGATTGCATTGGATCCCAAAACAACCTGTCGTTGCCGGTTTTTTTTTTCTTTCTTAAACGCCTTTGTGGTTCGTGGTGCGCATTATAGAAGTATAGAGCACTAGTTCCCATAGTCATGTCAAACACACCACTGATTTTGAAATAAAAATAATATTTTTTGAAAAACGCATTTGCTTTCAATGGTGCATATTTTACAAACAGAGAGCATCAGTGCATATTATCAGATAAAAAACACTGCTTAATTTAAAATGGAAGTAATATTGTTTTTTATATGGAAACCGTCATGTTTTAAATTTATTCGTGGGTCAACAATCTGTAATTAACAATACTTATTCATCGGTGTGTTTGTTAATTTATAAAGCATCGCGTGAATACAACAATTTGTAGAGCATTTTCGATTTCACAAGCGCATTGCTATCATATACCGGTGCATATACATGTGTAACACACCGATGCGTATACATATGTTTAACACATCGATGCGTACATATATACTATACACACCAATATCTTTTGTTGTACAAAAATGTAATTTTTATATCTAATGATTCCTATGTTTTTTTGTTTTTTTTTGCAAGGGACAAACGAGGGGAAAACCAATACATGGTCGTAGGGATGTCCAAAAAAGTGTACAAGGAGATGGTAAAATAAATGAACATAATTGCATAGTGGGAGGAGCCATCCCAACAACAATGCACATCAGAGGTATGTAATCATTGATTTATTCTTTATATACATCAAATTTAATTATTGCATGAAATATTAATTTTCAATTGTTTTGTTGCAGAAAATAAAATAAAAAATGGAACCCATTCAACACATAAGACAAGACGACAAAGAAGAAAACGGTTGATTGCAAAGTTTGTGAGTACTTACGTTTTTGGCCTTACTTAAGATTTTATATTTTTTGTGATCTTCATATTTAAATAATTAATTTACAATCGTCCATGGATGCCTTCCAATAGGTGCTAAAATACAAAGAAGAGCCAACCGAAGAATTGATGTACATTGTGTTAAGTATTGGTTGTGAGTATATGTTCACGTATCAAGGCTTAATTGAACAAGTCGTAAGTAGCTATGTTGTTTAACTTCCCTCAATTTATAATTAATGGAACAACAAGAAACCTTTATATTAATTATATCAATTGTGCTTTGTCATGGCGTATTAAACATGCATGGAACAAATTATGCAGTGCAACCAATAGAAGAGATTTTGAAAGATGACATGGAACATGGCTTTGAAAGAATGTGTATTGTTTATGAAACACTCACTTCTATGATATGTTTTTTTATTTATGCGATCATATATATTACAGTATATATATGAATGTAGATATACTTATTACACTTTATTTCTATGTTTGTAGATGGAATGTGAAGATGATGAACATAAAAAACAAGTCGATCAATGAAACATTAGGTTAAATAACCAAAGTACAATATCACCTACAAGTGATGAAGAATGAGGCAAGCACACAACTTGAACGATGACAATAGTTTAAGTGATGATTGATAATCAATATAATTGATTGTTACTGCAAGTTGTATGTTTTGGAATATTTGTCTGTGAAAATCAGAGATTTTGTTTAATGCACTCAACATGGTATCCCAATCGCATAAGGAATTGCTACCAATAAGTGTAACAATTACATATTGATTGTTTCTTGATTATTTTGGACCTTTATGTTGTCCCATTTCGTGTGACCATGGGTCTCTTATTCATATATAATAAAATGGGTTTTTTATTTGATTGCATTGTCAAATGTTGTAAGATGTTTCACTGTTGATTAATTAATAAGTGGATGATTTACATTGTTACAAATAAGAGAGGTGTAATCCGTTGGATAACACATCAATGCAATCATTATATCAAAATGCAATAACAAAAATATAGAAGAAATATTGTTATAAAAAATATTTGATTTTGAGATGATTAATTCAAAATTTGTAAAAAATACAATTAATTAAAATATATACATATCAATGCACTGTATTTTTATGAACTCACTAAATGGTGTGTACCATAATATAGAAATCGATGCATGTTAAGGGTTTATATGCACTGATGCTATTAATTATATTTAAGCACTGGTGCCAAATATTGAGAAAAAACATCATTCCTTAAATGATGCAGCGTGCAATTATATTTAACGCTTCAATGTTTTACAGTGCACATGTTTATAATACGCACCGGTGCTTATATGCATTGATGCTTTAATAGCGCTAGCGTTTCATATTTAATATTCAAAAATTCACTACCCTTTGGTGCACAGAGTAATACATGCACCGAGATGGACACATTATACAAGCATTGGGGCGTACATAACATGTAAAACCACCGGTGTGGTAATTGACTTATAAAGCACCAGTGCAGCATACGAAAATAATGTGGAACCGATGCGTAAAAGTTATAAGAGCATCGATGTTTTGTTTTTTTTGATAGAAACGTTTAGCGGGGTTTGTATTAATTGTGGACTAGCCACTATTCGGTTACAAAATGGCAGAGCTTCACTGAGCAGTTGCCTACAATAAGCTAAAATGCACTACTAAAATTGCCAGATTTAACATACACCCCCGAAGGCGGTTCAGATCTCTTGAGAGCAGAATTATTTTAAAGCCCTGACTTCTATACAAAATGTCAGGTTGCTTGTACAGGGAAGAAGTCGCTACAGACCAAGAGATTGACTATTCTTTAGGATCTTTCCCCCATTCGATGTTTAACTTAGACATTTTGCCTTCCAGTTGGCCGATCCTTTCTTCAAATTCATCTTTTGGGCTCTTCAGCTCCTGGTGTAACTTGCCAAGTTCCTCTGTCAATCCAATTTTTATAGTAGAGATATCCTGCTCCAATTGCTCCAGCCGTCTGCCTGCCTCTGTGTCTAAATTCTCCAGGAAATTGAGTTGATACTGGAGTGTCTGCTTCAAGCTTTCCAATGTTTCATCTAGTTGTTTCAATCGCTCCTCAATGGTGAGATTTCGGCTAGAACTCGCGGCCATCTCTCTTCCTCTGGTCCGCGTGCTCTGAATCCTCTCCGTCGGCTCTCTTCACGGCTAAGTATGGGTTTGCTCTCAGATTGAGGGTGCGAGCGAATTTAATCTTGCTCGCCCTGCACTCATCATTTCGCCCATCTCTGCTTTTCCCAAGAGGTATGGGGGGATGATCTTGTTGTCTCCTCTGTGCAAGAGATCCGATCTTTTTTGGACCGTCCTCTGCCCACTTTGTCCTATCCCGCGCTCCTTCATTGGCTGATGCCTGGCACTGTCGATTTGGTCTTGTCCCCTTCTTTGCAACTTGCATGAGCTTTCTTTTGGGTTGAGGCGGGTCAAGGTAGATCCACCGTGGATAGCTGGCCGTTTGCACTCATGCGTCCTTGTTCCAGCAGAGCGCCTCTATTTGCCTCCTCATCTGCTTCTTTATTCAACTCTCGCAGAACATGGAACACTTTATATGAGTCAATCCTTTTAAGGAGGAGGCATATTCTGGCCAACAAATTATTGAGCTGTGCACTTTGAGTTTTCGTAGAGCGGGCTATGGCACGGATTAACATTCGGGAATCTCCTATGATAAACAGATTTCGGATTCCATTTCTTCTGGCTTGGCACAGGCCTTGCCATAATGCCATTGCTTCTGCATAGTTGTTGGTGGCGATGCCTAAGCCAATGGCATATCGTACCATGACTTCTGCGTTTGGTTTTACGATTATTCCTCCTCCTCCTGCTTGACCTGGATTGCCCTTTGAGGCTCCGTCAAAGGACAGGATGCAGGCTTTTCTTTCCTTTTTCCAATTGTCAAATTCGTTCCTTCCTGTCCTTATTTCCCAATTCTCTTGAATTATGGTGTTGATTGTGTTCCCAGTTTGCAATTGAATTTGGAATTGGCCCAGCCAAAGCTCTTCTTTTTCTTCCAGCTCCCTACTATATTGAGGATGTCGGTGAGTACTAGCCCATTCGCTAAAGAGAGCTCTGACCTTTGCACTCACAAGTGGGGCGCTCCTTTGCTTATCCCTGAAAACTCTATTGTTTCTTTCCAGCCAAAGCCCCCAAAGGATAAACCGTGGGATTGCTCGCCAAAGCCCCGAGGCATAGCTTTGCTTCTTCAATTGGAAAGGGTAAAGGGTTGTCCAACTTTGGAGAAGGGATTTAATATCTTGGGGAAGATGTAGGTTCTTTTGCAACCCAACTGCCAGCTTCCAAACTTCCTTTGAATAGCTACAATTAAGAAGAAGGTGATCTGAGGTTTCCTCAGCTTGTTGACACAGAGGGCACCTGAAAGGACCCTCCCAACCTTTCTTTTGAAGGTTCTCCCCTGTTTGGATGCTGCTATGACTTAGAGTCCAGAGGAACAAGTCTATTTTGGGAATGTTTTTTGTGTTCCAGATGGATTTCCAGAGGGACGGGTTGGGAGGAACATGAGGGATGTTTCGGAAGGTGTTGTATCCCAACGAGGTGGAGTAGGGCTTCACATCCTTCCCCCAGCCTCTCTCGTCTTTACCTTTTTTTTTAATGGGGGCTTTCCCCTGCATGCTGAGCTTTAGGGCGCACCAGTCATTTTCTAAGTCCTGGGGCAGATTGCCCACTTCCCAACCTTGCCACGGCTTGCCTCTTTCATTCCCCCATGTGGAGATGTCAAAGAGCGTCTTTAGATTTTGCCCGTCCATCCATCCTTTTAGTCGTTGCAGGTCCTGACTCAGTTCCAGAGGTGGGTCCCCTAGAATGGAGTCCTGCCAGATTTTAATTTTTTTCCCGTTTCTCGGCACCCAGGTAAGGTGAGGAGTGAATAGGTCCATGGCTTTTTTGCAAAGAGCGTAGATTGGGGACCCCTTAGCCTCTCTATAGGGGTTTTCTATGCACCTGTTCCTTGCGCCTCTGAAATATTTCTTCCACAGTGCTTCCTTGCTCCACGCGATGTCACCACTGACGATGTGCCATAGCAATTTTGCCCCTAGAGCCAGGTTCTGTACTTGGGTGTTTTTGAAATTGAGACCTCCTTCCAAGAGAGGTTTGGAGATTTTGTCCCAGTTAATAAGGTGAAGTCTCCTGCCTGTTTGCTTCCCCCCTTCCCACAGGAAGCTTCTCTGCATTGCTTCCATTTTTTGAATTGTAGAGCTTGGAGCTAGAAGCAAAGAGTTCTGGTAGATGGGTACACTGGCCAGGACGGATTTGATTAGGACTATCCTCCCTGCTAGATTTAGCCAATTCGCCCCCCAGGAGGAAATTCTCTTTTTTAGTTTGTCTAGTAAATGGTTCCATTGTGAGGCCCTTGGAGCAACCTTGGAGATAGGGATTCCCAGGTAGGTGAAGGTCTCCCATTTGGTGTGCCCTTCCATCTCCAATACTCTGGAAATTCCCAGCATCTCTTTGGGTGTAATGTTTCAACCATAAATTTTACTTTTTGATTGACTTATCTCGCTTCCTGACACTGCAGCATATGCATCTAGCTCCTCTTTGAATCTTTTTGCAACTAACAGACTTGCCCCACCTAGTAGCAGGGTATCGTCTGCAAATTGCGCATGGTTGATTTCCTTCACACCTTGCGCTATTTTTAGTCCTTGGAGATTGCTTTGGATTCTGGAATTTTCCAGCTGGTAGCTCAGAACTGAGGCTTGAATTGCATAGAGCAAGGGCGAGAGGGGGCATCCCTGCCTTAAGCCCCTAGACGCTTTGAAAAATTTTGTTACTCTTCCATTTACCATGGGAGCTATCCATGGCGATCCTATGCAAGCTCTTATCCAATTCACAAAGGATTGATCAAATCCGAACTTCTTCATTACCTCAAAAAGGAAATTATGATTAACTCGGTCAAAAGCGTTTGCAAGGTCTAGTTTGATAATCATACCTTTATCTTTCCTGCATAGGCTTGAGTGAAGAGCTTCTTGCACCAGGATTATGTTGTCTGCTATTTGTCTTCCTTTGATGAATCCTCCCTGGTTCTCTAGAACTATTAGAGGAAGAACGTTTTTCAATCTGTTTGCGATGACCTTGGTAAGAATTTTGTAACTTGTATTACAGAGGGAGATCGACCTGAATCGGCTAAAGCTGAGCGCTCCTTTCTCTTTTGGGATGAGTGCCAGGAAGGCCGAATTTGTGCTTCCTCCTAGCTTGCTGCTCGCTTGTGATTTCCTTATCATTTTGGTTAGGTCCGATTTGATTATTTCCCAACATTGCTGAAATAATCTTGCAGTAAATCCATCCGGTCCAGGGGCTTTATTCGGGTGCATTTGGTCCACCGCCTCTTTTATTTCTTGCTGCGTGACTTCCTCCATGAGCTTGAGATTGATATCTTCTTTTATTAGATTTGGAACAATGGATAGGGGATACATTTGAGGGTCAATGCTTGCCCTTTGTGTTTCTGAGTAGAGAGTTCTGAATGTTTCAATAGCTGCCTGTCTAATGCCCTCTAGCTCAAAGATTGTAATGTTTTGGACTTGGATTTCTGTTACAGCCTTATAATGTTTCCTAGCTTCCGCTTGCTTGTGGAAATAGCTAGTATTTTTGTCTCCTTCCTTCAGCCAAAGACTTCGAGACTTCTGCCTCCAATATCCTTCTTCATCTATGCAGGCTTTGTGCCATTGCCTTTGAAGTTGTTCCTCTTTAAGTAAGTCTTGCTGAGTGATCTCCTTCTTTTCCAGAGCGAGCTGATGGCTTTCCAGATGCCTTTGAGCTTCTAATCGCAGGGCGATTGGATCAGATTGTTTTTTTGCCCATCCTTTTAGCGCAACCTTAAGCCTACACAATTTTTCTTCCCAAACATAAAACGCGGAGCCATTAACCCTGCTAGTCCAAACGCTAGAGACTTTGTGCAGAAAGTCTTTATCCTGTATCCATGAGGGATTGAATCTGAACGGGATGGGCCCCTGGCCTTGGTCCTTCCTTAGCTCTAATCTAATTGGCTTGTGGTCAGAGGTACTGTGGGGGAGGATTTCTGAAGAGGCTATAAGCCCAAGGGACAAGAACGAGCTTTGGACAAGGAATCTGTCCAAACGGGCAGCGATATGCCCCGGGACTACCCTTTTGTTGGTCCAGGTGTAATGTCCCCTGGTCGGCTTAATATCCATTAAATCCCATGCTGAGATTAGGTCCTCCACCCATTCTCTAGCTGGGTCCCTTACAATAGATCCTCCCCGTTTTTCTTCTTGGGCCAAAGTTACATTTAAGTCCCCTCCTAGTATGATGTTTTCTAGCTCATTATCTGTTAAATAGTCTAGAAGGGTTTTCCAACAATTCTTTTTTTCATCTATATGTTGTGGGACGTAGATATTAAAGAGACTTATCGTTTGCCCTGACTCCCTATGGAGCAGTTGGGAGAAGATCCAATGCATGCAAAGGTCTAAACGAATCAGATCTATTTTGGAGGCATTCCATAGGGTGCAAAGTCCTCCTGACGTGCCTCTGGTGTTTTCGGCTAAACCCTGGCTGCTTTTCCATACATTTTTTGAAACTTTCATAGAGTCCTGCTGACTCATCTTGGTTTCCTGGATAAGTAGGATGTTCGTTTTCGTTGCTCTGAGTATGTCCCTGAGAGCTTCTTCCTTCCTTTTGCTACCTAGACCCCTACAGTTCCAGGAAGTTAATTTCATTGATTACTTTGTGGAGGGGAGTGGCCTCCTTGGGAGGCCTTGGCCAGCTTCCTGGT
>ML833671.1:29176-48146 GCA_009831015.1 Picea engelmannii
AATTAAAGCATGAACAAGAGGCCTCCAAGGGCTAAAGCGCAACTTTTCAACTACTTAGTCCAATCCACAATGCTTGAAAGTAAATTGCATGAAAGATAAAGAGTTAAGAGCTTGCAATGTATACTAAAGCATGAACCATAAAGATGTGTCCAACAAGATTGCCCAAGGTTGAGTGAATTGATTTTAGGATTATTAAGTTGTTAAGTTAGAAGTGAATCCTAGACTAGGTGACAACCCAAGAACTCCCCCCGCTTGTACCAAAAGAGTTGCTAGGTGCTCAATAAGTGAGGCAAACAAGGCCACACCCTAGCTCCACAGGTCAACCCAGGAATAGAAGTACTCCACAAGAAGGACGCCAAGCGTCATGAGATCGTCCTCGATCTAGCACCTCCTGTTTCTTCCTCAAATTCTCGTTTTGATGGAAAAGTTGGGACAATAAAAGGTGACCTATTAAGCTAGTTGATTTTAGATCCTAGCAAACTAAGGTAGATTGAGTTAGTTTAGATTAAGTTAAGGTGATTGCAAAATGTATTGTTGTGCAAGATGTGCTTGCAAGATATGAAGTACTTGCAAGATAATGTAAGGAAAGTAAAGTACAAAAATTAAATTGCAAGAAAAATTAAGTGTTTGCCATAAACCACAAGATCATACAAGGTTGCAAGAGATGAAAGTAAAGTACATTAAAGATTTAAACCATTAAGCAAATGTACTTAAAACTTAGATGACTTGCAATAAAATAAGGTACTTGGAAAATAAATTGCAAAAGGAAAGTGTGCTTGAATGTAAAATGCCCAAAATGAAGATAGATAGCAAATGTAAACAAGATAAACAAATTAAATCACTAGCACATGATTACTTCTTAGATTAGATTTAGATCATTATTAACTTATTAAGCATGTAAAAGAAAGCAACCATAAACTAATCTAGCCTTACGATTTTGGGGGTTGGCAAAGCCAAGCACACTCCAAGGTGTAGGCAAACAATTAAAAATAAAATTACTTGAAATAAACTTAAACTAGCAACCTCAAGCAAGTGCAAAAGATGGAGGACAAAGCCTTCCGGTTTTGTGCACAAGTGGGTTCAATAACTTGAAAATAAAGGCTTGAAAATAAACCTAGCGTCTCAACCTTGTCCTAATGACAAGTGGGGCAAACAAATAAATAAAACTGCAGAAAATAAAATTGCTACCTAGCCTTACCGTTTTGAGGGTTGGTTGGGCCAAACACACTCCAAGATGTAGGCAAAACAAATAAATTAAATTGCAGAAAATTAAGAGAGGGGAAATGCAAGCCCTTTTGGGACTCCCTTGGGCTTGCTTACAATGCTTAGGAAAGATGAGAGAAGATGGTATCATGTTACCCAACTATTGGAGGCTCTTCTTGAGTGTTTTGTGACCCAAAATGGGCAACACCTCCCCTTGTTCTGGCGAGAATCTGCAAAAACCAGCAAACAAAAGCTTGTGGGAAATGCTGTAAAATATACAAAACAACTCAAAAAAATTATGTTAGTGAAAACAGAAATTTTTACTATAAAAATCTGAATGTATAATATAATTTTAGGCCTATTTCAGAACTGAAAAACAACCACAAATCCTCAAAGAATGAAAGAAGTTACAACAGAAAGTTAATGGAGGAATCCCTTAGTTGAACAAGCAATTTCCCAAATCTGAAAATTGCTTCTCCAAACCCTTAGTGACCTACAAATGAGTGAGATCTTGCTACAAAACAATAAGGAGGTGAGCACATGAAATGGAAATTGCAAAATATTTTCCAATACCTTACAAACAACTCACTAAGTCTACAGCAATACTACCATAAACTTAACCAAGCAAAATACTTTGCTTGGGATCTCCTAGATTAGATTTGAAAACAAGAAAATCCACAAGAAAAATATGGCAGCAATATCGCCTCAAACAAAGAGCAAGAGGAGCATCAAGAAGACTCCCAATGCACCATGAAATTCCCTCCAAATCTTTTCTTTATTCTAAAAAGTGCATGCAAATACTTGCAACAAGAAATTACAAGAAGAAATGAGGAAGGAAGAGATAAGAATGGGAGAGATTTTGGCATAGTAACGGTACTCTGAGAATTGGTAAGAAATAAGGGAGAGAGGGCCTTTATTTATACTTGGGAAGGCAAAGCTACCCCTCTTAGATCTTTTCCAAGTGTCAAATCATGAGCAAGAGTGAACATCTCAAGGAGGGGGGCGCAACTCTAGGGTTAGGGTTTTGGATTATGAGTGGAGGATGAGTTGTCACCGATTAGCCATGCCTAAAGGGTGAGGTCAAGGCACTAGGGAGGCGCACTAGAGGAGAGAGGGCCCCACAACCTTTCATTTGTCATTTTCTAATGTTCACTCAAGGAGGGGGGGCGCAACTTCCCTAGGGGGGATAACATGAAGTGGTAGTGACTAGGTAAGAGGGGGTTGTGAAGGTGAGAAAAGGGTTAGGATAGTCTAGTGTAAGGTTTAGGCATCATCTCCCACCTTCTCTCTAACCATTTAGCTCAAAATTACAAAATTTGACATTTTGACTATGTCAAGACTAGCAATTAAATTGTTGTTTTGGACTGACTAAGACTCCTCATGAACAAACACCTAGCAAAACTTGTCAAATTGAGTTGAAACTTGGTCCAAGGGTGTAGGGGGTCTCATTCCGTTTCTTTTGAGTACAAACACCCTTATCAAAAGCCCAAGGACATAGTTTTTACATTTTTCATCAAAAATTAATTAAAATTACCCATACTTAGGCAATTTTAATAAATTAAAAAAAACCTATCTAGACTCGACGGAATTCCGCAAAACTTTAGGAGATGTCTTACATGGTCATTTACAACATTTCTAGACACTAGCTACCAGAGAGATAGACCATTAGAACGCCTTTCACCACTTTGGAGGAATTATTTGTGGGAGTGAAAAACTCAAGGGAAATTAATAAGGCTGGTTAGGCCAAATTAATAACCTGAGGAAAAAAAACACTCAGTGAAAGGGACTCCTCTAATGATGAAGTCCTAAGGCAACTGACCTAAATATGATCCATGCAGACCCATTACATTATTATCCCACGCAGGGGAGCAGAAATTCCATTACAAAAAGATGTGTTGAAGGCCAAAACTGCCTTGTAGAACCAGTAAGTCTCTAACTTGGTAGCACCTGATGGTGCATATCTTCATGGTACATGGAGTTGACCTCCTAGTTGAATAGGTGGTCAACAACCCCCAATCTCATCCCTGCAGTGGACATGGTTTCCTACTGGCAAATACTCGGTGAGTATGGTTGTACCCTGATCAATGAAAGTAGTCTCTGACACAGATCTGCTCAATCTGCATGATCTATAGATGGAAGTGCATCTCCACCTATCCAAGATCACCTAGAAATCGATATCAAACCAAAGATCTCAACCTTGGTCTCCCACCAAGGATTTCTACCTCCTGGCATCTCGCCAACGATCACTACTCCTGGCATCTCGCCAACGATCACTACTCCTGGCATATCACCAAGAGTCACTCTCTTGGCATCTCACCAAGAGTCTCCCCCTCTTGGTATCTCACCAAGAGTACCTGGATCTCGGCATCTCACCAAGATCCTCAACTTGGCCTCTCACCATGTGACTTCCACCTAAAGTGGATCCAGAACCTAATCTGCCTGTCTCCGTAGCCAAGTGAGGATCAAGCCTCTGTGGTGCCCTACTACTCCTCATCAATCTCTGATGCTCTGAAGCCCTTGCACCAACCCTTTGTCTCGGCAACTCTGAAACTAAAGTTGTCCCAGGTGGACTAGTCACCCCTGATGATGGTGTCCATGAAAACTGAGTCTAAGCTCCCTCTGAATTACTACTATGAGTCAATAGGTCCTCCTCAACTCTATCTCCCCACCTGACGATGGTGTAACAGTTGACAAAGAAGTAGCGAATGCACACTCTCTCGCAAACTATGTATCGACTCAAGCTCCTTTGTTATCGTTGTTGAACCATCCTGCTGCTTCTTCTTCTTCTTCTTCTTCTTCTTCTTCTTGGGACACCGTCCTGCATAGTAACCCATCTCTCCACAAGCAAAGCATCTCACTGTGCTCATGTCTCTCTCCTGCCCACCGCCACTCTGTTGTGGTTTGTCCCCTCCCTTAGGACCCTATCTAGCACCTATGTCGGTCTTCTTCTTGCCCTTAGTCCACAGAGCAAGGTCCCCATCACCCTCTGTAATCCGTTGTTGTCCTGAGGACTCTGAGGTGAGTCTCATCTACTCCTGAACGAAATCATCCCAAAGTCTCTCCCAAGTAGGCATAACTTCTCGGGCAACAATGCCTCGAACAAATGGGCCCCATGGTTTGGTAAAGTTGTTTAAGGTTGTCCTCACCATAAAACCTGGGTCCACTATGTTGTCGTCCTTATACACACTTGCAAACGTGGACTAAGTCTCAATCCACTTAGCGTGTCCTCGGAGACACAATGTCTAAGTTCAATCCCACTGTCACCTCGACTTGAACTCCTTCCGTCTAGGCTTACTTTTAGGGAAGACAAGGCGGATAGACCCTAGTTATTATGTTAGTTATTAGATGTGTTCTAAGAGTTAATTTTAATTGGTTAAAGATTTGGGGAAACTAGCCTATATGAGAGGCAAGCAATGTAAATGCAAACCTTCAATGACATGCAACCCTTTCCCGAAGTCAACTAAGACTAGTGCCTAAGGTTGGGCAAGGGGTCAACTACAGTTACAACAAGAGATTAAAATAAATCAAAAGAATAACTTTACAAGACTTTACAATTAGATACAAAAGAATTATAATTACAATAAATAAAGAATAGTTATCTACAAATGAAGAATATCTAAATCAACTAGATACAAAGATTAAATGATATGAGCAAGCACTTGTTAGATCTAACCTCTACTTTGATTTTGCAGGAAAGAAAGGAGATAGATCAAGATTACATCAACACAAACTCAACTCAATCCACAACATCCAAACAATGAAGTGCCCCAAGACTGGTGCGCAAATTCAAGGGGGTTACTCAATGGCTCCAATGCGCAACTTCAAGAGATGAAAGACCAACACCAAAAGAGTCTCCATGGGCTAATGCGCAACTTAAGAGGAAAAGAGATAAAGCATGAAAAATGGCCTCCACGGGCAAAAGATGCGCAACTCCTAAGATCCGCTAATCAACCATCCACAATGCTCAATAAAGTTGCTTTTAAGATAACTTGAAATGAAAGAAATGTTGAAATTTAAAGAGCATGAACCAAAAAATAAAAGTGTGAAGTTAAACCAAGGTTGCTTGTGGATATATTTTAGGATTTATTAGGCTGATTAAATGAAGTTGAGTCCTAGACTAGGTGGCTTCCCTAAAACTCTCCTCGCTTTGGCCAAAAGGACTATTGGGTGCTCAAGAAGCAAGGCAAACAAAGCCTTACCCTAGCTCCACAGGTCAATCCGGGAAACAAGGGGGACACCTAGTGCCGTGAAACCATCCCTGATCTAGCACCCCCTGCCGCCTCCACAAGTTCCTTTTTTGCTAGCGAAAGTTGAGACAGTAATAGGTGATCTAATTAAACTAGATAAATTGATCCCTTGAGATTAAGATAAATTGATTAAATGATTAAGGTTTATTGAGTTAAGTGCTTGAAATAAAATAGATTGCAAGTGCTTGAAAGAAAGTAAATAGAAATGCTTGAAGGAAATGTAATTTGCAAGAACTTGAAAGAAAAGTAAATTGCAAGTAAATGAACTATGCCTCCATGGGCTTAAGCAAATGTAAAGATGTGCTTCTAAGACATAAAATATCACATGAAACTTGAAAACTAGAAGCAAAAAGCATCAACCATCTACTTATCTAACAANGGGCAAAAGATGCGCAACTCCTAAGATCCGCTAATCAACCATCCACAATGCTCAATAAAGTTGCTTTTAAGATAACTTGAAATGAAAGAAATGTTGAAATTTAAAGAGCATGAACCAAAAAATAAAAGTGTGAAGTTAAACCAAGGTTGCTTGTGGATATATTTTAGGATTTATTAGGCTGATTAAATGAAGTTGAGTCCTAGACTAGGTGGCTTCCCTAAAACTCTCCTCGCTTTGGCCAAAAGGACTATTGGGTGCTCAAGAAGCAAGGCAAACAAAGCCTTACCCTAGCTCCACAGGTCAATCCGGGAAACAAGGGGGACACCTAGTGCCGTGAAACCATCCCTGATCTAGCACCCCCTGCCGCCTCCACAAGTTCCTTTTTTGCTAGCGAAAGTTGAGACAGTAATAGGTGATCTAATTAAACTAGATAAATTGATCCCTTGAGATTAAGATAAATTGATTAAATGATTAAGGTTTATTGAGTTAAGTGCTTGAAATAAAATAGATTGCAAGTGCTTGAAAGAAAGTAAATAGAAATGCTTGAAGGAAATGTAATTTGCAAGAACTTGAAAGAAAAGTAAATTGCAAGTAAATGAACTATGCCTCCATGGGCTTAAGCAAATGTAAAGATGTGCTTCTAAGACATAAAATATCACATGAAACTTGAAAACTAGAAGCAAAAAGCATCAACCATCTACTTATCTAACAACCTAAACGAGTCTTACAATATAGCATGGGTGGCAAAGCCAAGCCTCACAAATAACTTGAAAAAGTAAAGCAAGTAAACCTAGTCACACAACCTTGTCTTAAGGACAAGTGGGGCAAACAAGATGAAACTTAAAACAGAAAATTAAATCTAAATCCTAGCCTTATGATATTGCATGGGTAGCTAGGCCAATCCACTATGCAAGGTGTAGGCAAACTAAAAGAAAAAACGCAGAAAATCATTTTTTATGAGAAGTGCAAGCCCTAGAGACTCTCTTGGGGCTTGCTTACAATCAAGGAAATAGAAGAGAGAAGCAAGGGGTTTTGTTACCCCAAGTTGGAGGCCCTTCTTGAGTGTTTTGTGGCCCAAGATGGGCAGCACCTCCCCTTTTTCTGGCGAGAATCTGCAAAAATCAACAAGCTAAAGCTTGCTGGAAATGTTGAAAATGTACAAAACAACTCACAAAAATTTATGTTAGTTAAAACATAAATTTTTACCATAAAAATCTGAACATGTAATATGATTTTAAGCCTATTTCAGAACTGAAAAGTTACCACAAATCCCCAAGAAATGATAGAAGTTAAAACAGAAAATTAATGAAGGAATATCTTGGTTGAACAAGCAACTTCCCAAATCTGAAAATTGTTTCTCCAAACCCTTAGTGACCTGTAAATAAGTGAGATCTTGCTACAAAACAATAAGGAGGTGAGCACATGAAATGGAAATTGCAAAATACTTTCCAATACCATACAAGTAACCCACTAAGTCTATAGCAATACTACCACAAACTTAACCAAGCAAAATACTTTGCTTGGGATCTCCTAAATTAAATTTTAAAGCAAGAAAACACACAAGAAAGATATGGCAGCAATATCACCTCATACCAAAACCATAAGGAGCATCAAGAAGACTCCCAATGCACCATGAAATTCATTCCAAAGCTTTTCTTTATTCCAATAGAAGCAAGCTTGAGCAAATATTTGCCACAAGCTTGAGAAGAAAGGATGATAACAAGAAGAGAGAGAGGAGTGGGAGAGATTTGGGTATGGTAACAATACTGAGAATAGATATGAGAAATGAGGGAGTGGAGGCCTTTATTTATACTTGGGAGCCAAGAGTTACCCCTCTTGGATGCTCTCCAAGTGTCCATCAATCAAGAGTCATTGAGCATCTCAAAAGGGGCGCACTTTTAGGGTTTTGAGCAAGTTAGGGTTTTGGTAGATGAATGAGGGGGTGAGGTGGCACCTTTTTGACAAAGTCCAACAGCAAATTAGACTTTGGGGTGTGAACTTAGGGAGAGAGAAGGTTTTTTACTTTAATTTTTTACTTTACTTGACTTTCTCCTCAAGGGAGGCGTACTTTTCTTAGGAAGATGAGGGGAATGAAGTGGTGGCTAGATGGAGGGGTGTTTAAGTTAGGAAAAGTGTTTCTCTAACTTAGGAAAGGGGTTTAGGAATATCTCTCACTCTTTCTCTAACCCTTTTGCTTCATTATTACAAAAAATTGAAATTTTGACTTTGTCAATTAAGCAATTAAATTGTTGACTCTAGAGTGACTTTGACTCCTCATGGACAAAGACCTAGCAAAACTTGTCCAATTGAATTGAAACTTGGTCCAAGGGTGTAGGGGGTCTCATTCCATTTCTTTTGAGTACAAATACCCCTATCAAAAATCCCAAGGACCTAGTTTTTACATTTTTACATCAAAAATAATTAAAATTCCCATTAATTGGGTAATTTTAAAAAATTAAAAAAAAAACTATTAAAACTCGAAGGAATTCCGCAAGACTCTAGAAGATGTCTAGCATGGTCAATTACAATATTCCTAGACCCTAGTCACTCATAGGGCTCGATCATTAGAACGTCTTTCACCACTTTGGAGGATTATTGTGGGATTGAAAAACTCAAGGGTAATTAAAAAGGCTGGTTAGGCAAAATAATTACCTGAGGAAAAAAAACACTCGATGAAAGGACTACCCTAGTGATAAAGTCCTAAGTAACTAACCTATAATATGATCCATGCAGATCCATTACATTATTATCCCACGCATGGGAGCAGAAATTCCAGTTACAAAAATACGTATTGAGGCCAAAAATGCCTTGTAGAACCAGTAAGTCTTCAAACTTAGTTGCACCATCAGGTACATATCTTCATGGCACATGGAGTTGACCCCCTAGTTGAAATAGGTGGTCAACACACTATCTCTCCGACGGCTGCAAGCTCAACTCTAATCTCAGTGAATCTGCCAAGGAATGATGTAACCGACTTAGAATCAAGCATCTTAATGCTCCTGAGCCTGTCCTGCAGAACCATCTTTCGGTTCTGGTTAGAACTCTGGTAAAGCTTGCATAAGGAATCCCACATATCAAATGCATAGTCTTTACCAATCAAATGTGGAATGACGTGGTCTCTCACCCCGTCACAAATAGTCATTTTCGCCTTGTTCTTCTTCTTCCTGAACTTTGCCACCATGACGGGAGCAGTGACAGGAGGAACAATAATGGGAGCCTCAACTATATCCCATAGTTCGAGGTCCTCTAAGACGAAAATGATCATGGTCTTCCAAGGGGACCAGTTGCTAGCTCCATCTAGCCTATCCTCTACCCGCATCTGGGACACTGACATGGTTGTCCAATAAAGCTCACACTGATGCTAAAACAACACAAGAGTATTGCCTCACTCCTGTCAACACAGGTGTGAAAAGAGGCAGTAACACCACAACCTCACTCCTAGCAAATAGGTGCAAAAAGAGGTTGTAAAATACAACCTCACTCCTGTCCACGCAGGTATAAAAAGAGGTTGTCCAAATCAACCTCACTCCTATCCAAATAGGTATGAAAAGAGGCTGAAAACACAAGTCCAAAACAGTCCTACAGGTTGTCCAACAAATCTGCCCACAAGCTGTCCACAAACACTGCCAACAAGCTGTCCAAAAATCTGCTAACAAGCTGTCCCAAAACTGCCCTTAACTGTCCAACAAAATTGTCCACTCAATGCTCAAAAATCAGCAAGTCTAAGCCGCCATTGGCTCTGATACCATGTAGATTTTCTGAGGTCCTATGAGGCTTCCATCTAGGTTTGGTTTTGACCTCAAGACGACTCTAAGATTCAATCTTTGTGACTGTCCTTTGCTGTTGTTTTAGGACAGCAAACAGTCAAGTACTTTCTACTCATAGTTTTGATGGTTAAGTGTCCTTTTGAGGTGCCCTTGCAGGTGTTATATTTTCCCAATGTTAACACATGCAATAAACTCAAAACAAATAACACTACCTCTAGATCTTTACAACTTTAAACGTTGATTTACAATTCTAAGCATGCATGAAATGAACACAAGTATTTTTGGTCAACATGACCCTGGATAAAACCCCCCCGGGGAAAACCAATTTGGAATGGAAGTATATATAAGTGGTGTCTAAAGCATGAGATACAACAACAAATACAATATGATGGAACCTGTTTACAAAGCAAGCTCCCCTCGAGCCTTGCCAAAGGATCCAAGGAGATATGCGCCCAAGCTTAGTGCGCCCTCTCCCTTTGTTGCTCTATCCACTGAAGTGAAGTGCCCTTGAACATGGATGCTCTGAAGAAGAAACCCTTGCACCACAATGTGCTCTTGTGTGCTACCTCTCCACTGAAACAATCAGATCTGACTTCCTCCAAGTATAGATGCTCCCTACTAGATGTGTGCCCTCCTCCTCAAGTGCGCCCTCCTCCTCAAGTGCGCCCTCCTCCGAGCAAGAACAACAACCACAAATAAATTGGGCCTTAAACCTTCATGAGCCCTCCATGAAAGCAGGTGCCCAAGCTCTCCTCTCCCAATGCTTCCATTCTCATCCTCTTGCCCTTCTCCAAACTCTCTTGGTGAACATACAAGTGAATGAGCCTCTCCTTGCCCTATGCGCCCCTCTTAAGGAAACATAAGGAAACCTAAAATATGGGTGGATGAGATCATCTCATCCCATATCTAATCAAGGGTTGAGATCTCTCCAAAAGGATCTCAACTCAAAACCCATTTTACTAAAGTTTCCACAGTTTCTCTTTATGTCCTTCAATCCACCCACAGAGTGAATTAATAGTCCTTTTAGACTAAAATGACCAAATTTCACTTTTGACTTAAATCTCCTAAGTCAAAGTGAAATTAGACATAAAGTACATGGTACATGGTACAAAGTATTTCCCACTTGTGTTTAGAGGCTCACAAAACACAAGGGGACCACTTTCCAAGGTACCCAAATCGCAACACCGCAGCTACCAAAACATCAACAGAAGGCATGGTTCTTGATGGTTAGTTTTGGCAACAGGTTAGGTATATTTTGCAGTTCACCAAACCCATTTACAATATGATTCGATTTTCATATACAGATCAATCGGTGATTGGGGAGGTGTATGGGTAGATGGACAAGGTAATGAATATGATGCTCTAGAGTCTATTTCATTTTTTGGTTAATGTTGTCTGTTACAATATGTTGATGAAAAATTTTATATGATTGATGTTATATGTATACCAAATGGTTGATGTTTTAATGATCATAACTAATCTAGTACTTAAATGATCTCAAATCTATGTTTTCATGTTTTTTGCAATTGATTCGACATTCTACTTGTTTTTTTACATATATGCATCAAAATATATTAAAATATGTATTATATAAAAAATGCTCCCGATCCTAGAATTTTTTGAAAATTGTGCTCCCTGCTCCCAACAGCGTTGGTCAAGAGCAGTGTTGAGCAGGGGAATTGTCTTTTCAGTGTGACACGTGGCAGCTAGGTGGAGGGTTTCCATTTATGTGAGGTTCTAAGTTCGACTCATGCCAAAACCTAATCAATTTTCGTAAGCCCTAAGTTGGGTTGTTGCTAGGTTGCCTCGTGTGGAAGACCAAGACCCTAACTCACCTTGTCTAGTTCAATTGTTATGCCAGTTACTTTGACTTTCCAAGATCATATCTCCCTTTGTTAGAATGACTTGATTTCCTTCCTAGTTTGACTTTTCAAAGACTTGATTCCCCTTGCTATCTTTTTTCATCACAAACCCTAACTCGCCTAAGTATTCATAATGGATTCCTTTGCTAAAGTTTACAAAAAAAAAAGCCTCAAGTAGAAGTTGTTGTTCTTAAGTATAACTCAAACTGCTAAATTCAGCCAAGCTAAGAAATACCTTAAATCAAAATTGGTGTTGCCAATTTTATCGAACAGAAAAGCTAGTTAGAGTTATTTTGTGTGAATAGCAGTTGTGCTAATTTCATTGAGCCTTAATGTTAAATTTCAAACGCAGCACCCGGCAATTTATTTTCTAGCAAACCCTTGTTGCTATGTTACCAAATCCGTGAGGCCTGGGAGTTGGATCCGCGGATCCCTGGATCGGATACCGATTCAGATCCGGATCAACCGAGATCCACGTACGATTCGCTCTCTGCACTTTTACTGTCTGTAAAACCTAAGACCTGCCCCAACACTATTCGAAATCGACGCTCTTCAAAATCGAGATGGATTTTCCCGCGGTTGGACTGGTTGGGGGCAAGACTAAGGTCCACCTATTAATCAATGTGTGTCGGGGCATTTCACTTCATTGAAGGGCGAGACTGTCTATCAACCCACCGGAACTGAGGTCGAACAAAACCTTATTGTGTGAATTTCGGCATGAATAAATCTCGCTCGATCAACTTCGAGAGGTGATCACATATTCTGTGTTCGACTTCCATATAAGTAGATGATCATTCCCATCAGTCTAGTCTTGGGCCTTTTTCGGTTTATGTTATCGTGGTGAGAGTTTAGTAATGGGAAACCAGTGGTTTCGTTTCGTTTACAATTAATGTTTATAATTTTTATAATATTTAACATTAATCATTTACTATTTAATATTCATAAATATCAAGAATAATTATAGGTTAATTTTTATAAATAATTAATGTTTAGTACTTATATATAATACTTTAATTTTAAGTTTATTTATCAAATATATTAATTATTTTATACAAGTGAATATATATAAGTTATATATTGTAAAAATTTTAATTGTTATATAATTTTTAATTTTCAAAATTATAAAAAAATATATTTATATTGTTTGTACTTGTTGTTTCCCGGCCATATCCGAATCCTGGCTTTTCAAAAAACTAGCGGATCCGTATCCGGATCCGAATCTTGGTAACTTAGCCTTGTTGTGATAAACTTATTAAGCAAATTTATTGAATAAAAAACATTGTTGAGTTTTAACAATCTAAATCAATAAATCAGTGGAAGCACAATAGGAAACCAAACATATTTTCACACATAATTTCCTAGGTAAATACCCCTAGAAAAAACCCTTAAGGGAAAACCAGTACCTTGTTGATTTTATTATTATAAAATTTGGGCTCATGTCTTAGGATAATGGTCCACCTAAGGCATAATACAAAACAGCAAAATAGCCTTGCCTATCACACCTCAAGATCTGTCATTCGATCTTCCTGGCTGCTACTCCTTTGTTGCCCCTTGCTCCTTTCCTCAGACCTTGCCCCTGCACACTTGGATGAAAGTCCTTCTCCACCCAATCAATGAGATCTCCTATCTAACTCTGAGTGTGTCTCCTCCTCTCACCTAGGAAGCCTTTTATAATCTTGAGTTTACCCTAAATCCAAAACCCTAGATCTTCAAAGTGATCAATCATTGACATTAGATCTCATCTTCACTTTATGATCTAATGGATAGGATATAATTTAACTCACTAATGCCAAATACTTAGGCATTTGGCTTAAATTAAACTCCTAATTACAAAAAGGCATTTACTTTAATAATCACTTTATTAAAGTGAATTTCCTAAGTCTTGAGAGGTATTAATGATGACTTCCACATGTCAGACACAAAACCGATATGGAAGTACCTGTTTGATGCTACAAACATCAACACTCCCTCTTAGCAAGGAAGGTACTTCCCGAAGAGCCACCTAGAACTGGTTCTCCCTCCAACCCTAGCACAATGTCGCACACATCATCCTGCACACTGGCATCCCTCCAACCCCACTGGTCAGTCGCTCCCTGAACACTGGAAGTCTCGGAATCAATGACGCTACACATTAGTGCCCTGAAGTCTAGACACTTCTTCGGAGGTCTGCTCTCCTTATCTCTACTCCGAGGAGCCTCCTCCTGCTCTTGAGCTTCCATCAATGTCAGCTCATACCAACTAGGTCTCCTAACAGAACTGGATGGGGCTAACTCCCTCTTTCCATCTAAAGGTTGACTCCCCACATTGGAAGTCTGTGAACTCTGCTCACCCTTCGAAGCCTGCTACTCTTCTTCCTCTATCACTAACATTGATCTATGATCCAATATCCCCTTGGATCCACCTACAAGCTTGCCTTGCAACCTGTATACCTTGCCATCTCTAACACCAAGAACTCAAGTCGAGTCTATACCAGATCCCTTCGATTGAATAAGAACCTAACCATCTTCGAAAGAGATGGCGCATCCATTGTCCTCCATTGTCGAAATTGAGAGCAAATTCATTTTTAGCTCTGGAACATACAACACATCTACCACCTCTAGAGAACCTCCTGACTCCAACTAGAACCTGATTGTCCCAACTCCCTCTACACCACACTTGGCATGAATTCCAAGCTCCACATGCAGATCTGAGTTCATCTCTGACCAGCTAGTGAACAACTCATGTGTCCCCGTCATGTGACGAGAAGCCCCACTATCCACGAACCAGGCACTACCGAAATTTGTGCCAAAAAGACAAGAGACTAACAAGAATTCCTTCTCGAACTTCTCAGCAAACTCCTTGAATTGAGCTTCTGCAAATGCTACTACCTACTGAGACTTACTCTTCCCTTTCTTCTATTCTGGACACTGTGAAGCATAGTGGCCACTCTTGTGGCACGCAAAGCATTTCACTTTGCTCAAATCCTTCTTCTTTCCAGCCAATGGAGTTTACTCTCCACCTGTATTCCCCCTAGTCCTCCTTGCCTGACTAGCAAGGGACAAATTCTGATCATCACCAACTTGTTGACCTACTAAAGATTCCTCCAGAATCTCCTCTTGGATGAAATCATCCCATAGCCTGTCAAACTTGGGAAGTTTCTCTCGTGCCACGATGTCGTTGATGAATGGGGCCCATGGCTTAGAGAAACCATTCAGGGCCATCCTCACCAACTCCTCATCTGTCATGACTTTCGTAACAGCCACCAACCGATCACGTACCTAGGTGATCTTGGTGAGATAAATTGGTCACTATATCTGATCTGGTCATCTTGGTGTCTTTGAGTTTTTCCCTCGACACCATCTTCCTATTTGTATTGTTGCTTAAAAAAGATTCGTCGGAGCTACAAACATCTCCCCGACTGTCTTCTTCTCAAATATGTGAGGAATCAAATGATCCTTCACCACATTTAAGATGATCCTCCTGGCTTTCACGTCCTTCAACTCATGGGCGGCCAAATCCTTTAGATCCATCGGTGGGGTCACGATTGTGTTAGCAAACTCCCACAACCCATTCTCCATGAGAATCAATGTGACCCTCGCCTTCCAAGGTACGAAGTTAGATGCACTCTCCAACCTGTCCTCAAACCTCAAACCAGTTGCGGCCATATCCAAATCAGAAATTTTACCAGGAATACAAGCTGCTGAAAAATGTGCCTTGTCCTTCAGGCACAATAAACTGAAGAATTTGTGCTTAGTCCTTCAAGCATAAAATTGATCTTTGGCTGCCCGGATCCCTGCCCAGGACTCTACTGCCCACTACCCAGACTTTGTTGCTCGTTGCCTAGACCTCCTACCCGTTGCCTGGACTCACTGCCCCAACCCTCTGAGGTCTACCCGAGGCTGTCCTAGGCTGCCCGCAGCCTCCTGTGGTTGCTTGTGGCTTTTCTAGGGTTGCCCGCAGCTCTTCTAGGTTGCTCGTACTTGCCCACAACTTCCTAGGCTCTTTGTGGTTGTCACGGCCCTACTGGCAGCTAGCTACGACTTGCTCGTGTCCTCTGCAGCATTGCTCGTGTCCTCTGCGGCATGCGGCCCTGCTACCCTGCAGCGACTCAGCACTGCTGGCCCGTGGTTGCAGTTGCTGTTGGTGGCTATGGCTGTCAATCGTGGCTACCGGCTGGCAACTATGGCTATCAGCTAGCGGTTGTGGTTCTCCGCCCCTCTTCATCCCACGACCTCACCTACAGTCATCTCCACCTTTTCACCCAGCCCGATCCTCTTCCTCGACTACAGCCCGACAACTCCTGCCCCTCTGCCAACCTGTATGCACCCTGTGGTTGCTTTGCCAGTAGCTCCCTCTGCAGCAATACTTACGCAGTCTTGCCTTCTCTACACGCCCAAGCCACCACGTGTTGTAGCTCTCTTCAACAACAGTTCCATGCGGACAGCTCTCAGCAAGTGGCTGCTACAACATCTATGTCGTACGGCTGTACAGTTGCGACTGTATGGCGGTCGTACGGCCCTGCCCTTTTTCCAACTTTTTTTTTAATTTTTCCCACAAACCTGCAGAAAACAAAATTTTTTGCACTGCAAAAAATCACGATCTGTGTACTTGGTTCCTCCTTAGAGTCTCAGCTCTAATACCATGTTAAATTTCATACCCAACACCCGGAAATTTATTTTCTAAAAAACCCTTGCTATAATAAACTTATTAAGCAGATTTACTGAATAAAAAATATGACTGAGTTTTAATGATCTAAATCAATAAATCAGCAGAAGCACAACAGGAAACCAAATATATTTTCACACATAATTTTTTGGGTAAATACCCTTACAAAAACCCCCAAGGGCAAACCAGTACCTTGTTGATTTTATTATTATAAAATCTGGGCTCCTATCCTGGGATAATGGCCCACCTAAGGAATAATACAAAACAGCAAAATAGCCCAGCCTATCACACCTCAAGATCTGTCCTTCGATCTTGTTGGTTGCTACTCCTTTGCTGCCCCTTGCTCCTTTCCTTGGACCCTACCCCTGCACACTTGGATGAAATTCTTTCTCCACCCAATCAATGAGATCTCCTATCTCACTCTGTGTGTATCTCCTCCTCTCACCTAGGTTTGTCTTTTATAATCTTGAGTTTAGCCTAAATCCAAAACCCTAAATCTCCAAAGTGATCAATGGTTGACATTAGATCTCACCTTCACTTTATGATCTAATGACTAGGATTTAATTTAACTCACTAATGTCAAATACTTAGGCATTTGACTTAAATTAAACTCCATTAATTACAAAAAGGCATTCACTTTAATAATCACTTTATTAAAGTGAATTTCCTAAGTCTTGAGAGGTATTAATGACGACTTCCACATGTTAGACACAAAACCGATGTGGAAGTACCTATCTGATGCTACAAACATCAACACTTAAGGCTAAGTCGACCTTCCTTTCGTGTTAGACAAAATCCTAATTCGCCTTAGTTTTCATTATTAGCATCTATGCTGATTTTTGCCAAGTAGAAGCATGGCTTCAACCTCATCCTTTTGGCATGTGAATACTCTTAGAACTTTCTCCTTTGTCCAATCTTAGCATATGAGATTTTGTTAGAACCATTCCTGAAGGAGAGTACATGATATGGTATGATGGAAAGTACATGCAGGTCAAAGGTCAGCGAACCTATGATTGATGGCAGCAGCTGTCACAATTCTGGAAACAATGCTAAACTTAACAGAGATCAGTGCATGGGTTAGAAGGGAATCAACAAATTGCTAGAGATGAAGTTGTTGTTGAAAATTGGCAGTTTCTTGTAGACAAAACAACAGCCACAGGTGGGTAGAACTGCAAGTTTCTAAGGTGAAGTGATGTTCATTGTTAACAGTAGTTCAACCAAGAAAATACGCCTAAGACGGATGTCAGGTTGAGTTGGCATTTCCAACATGTAACTACAAAGAGAACCAGCGCAGAAGTAATTGGTTTTGGCAGGTATCATTGATGGAATTAGTAAGTTGTGAGGTTGTTATTATCAGCAACGAGCAAGGAGCATGCTCAGTAATGCCAAGTTGCAGCAAGGAGCATGCTCAGTAATGCCAAGTTGCAGCAAGGAGCAAGGAGCAAGGAGCATGCTCAGTAATGCCAAGTTGCAGCAAGAGTTGTGGGAAAAAGCAGTCACTACAACTTACTATCTGGTAAATCGGTCATCATCAATTGTAATACACTGTAAGAGTCCTGAAGAGGTATGGACAGGTCATTCTTGTGATTACTCAAATCTGAAAATTTTTGGTTGTGATGCTTATGCTCTTCCTAAAAAATACAATATGTTTTGCTAGACCATTTGGTTAAAAGTTGCCTTATTAAGTAAGAGGTCTTGAGTTCAAGTCTCTCTTTTGTTACTTTTTTTGGAAAAAGTTCGTGCTCAAATTGTAAAGTGTATTTCACTTCAAGTATAAAAGTGAATCACTATAAATAGCTTTAATATTTTATTTTAGAGTTATTTATTTTGCATGCAGCTTTTCTTTTATAAAGTAACTTCATTGTAAAAGTGATCCCCACTTCTCTTTATAAAAGTGCGTACCTTCATAAAGCAACTTACACTATCACATGGTCATTTGGTTACCATTTATGCATTTTTTTAAAAGGGCATAACTCTCACATCCGAAGTCCGTTTTCAGTGTCGTTTTTTATAAAACCGCATAATTTTTCAAGATCTTTCCATCCAGATCATCGGTTTCAGTTTTTAAGTCCATATTATATGCATATTTAATATGGCTTCTACAAGTAATCTCTTGCTTACCAGCACCAACTACTTCCAATGGAAATCTCATATGGAAGATTTATTAAGAAGTAAAGGCTTGTACCGGATTACCTTGGGAAAGGAAAAAGCACCCACTGATAATGATAAGAAAATCAAATGGGCTAATAGAAGTGACGAAGCACGTGGACTAATCAGAATGTCCATCTCTCCTGATTTAAGGTTCCACCTTAAAGAAATTGATGACCCCCATGAAACTTGGGAAAATATTGAATCTGTGTTTGGTAAACTCAATATTATTTGAGCACAACAGTTAGAAAATCAAGTACTGACCTTAAGTCCAAGTGATTTTTCTTGCTTTGGAGACTATCTATCTAAGTTTAAAACACTCAGAATGTTATGTGAGGAATGTGAGATAGAAATGGAGGAAGAGCGTTGCATCTATCTTATTATTTCTAAGCTAGGTAGTGCATATTCTGTTTTTGTATCTACCTTTTATGCCATGAGAGAGGCTCTAGGGAAAGCTTATCAAAAACCCACTCTTGAGTCCTTTTGTACTGCTTTGATTAGAGAAGAAGATAAACTTATACAACTTGGAGTGATCAGCACCGCAAGTACCTCGAACAAAGCCTTAGTTGCCTAGCAAAAAGATAAACCCAAGTATCCCAAGAAGCAACACCCTCGCTACAACAACAAGCAACATAAGGGTCCCAAACCCGCTCAGACAGCTTCAGCTCCTAATGGTGACAAAGGAGCAAAATATAAAAATAAGAAGACTGACAGACATTG